>NW_026469683.1:0-33091 GCF_026875155.1 Cherax quadricarinatus
AAAAGGGTTACAACAAGACATCGTGAGGCAGGACGTGCGGGTAGACTGCACAACAATTCTTATCAATAAACCCAGGTAGAGCATTGTGAATTCTTTAAAGCCTCCATTTATCATAAAAAAACCCACTGAGAGTAGGGGGACTCTCGAAACTCATCTGAGGTAAAGGTAACAAACATACTGGAGTGAGAGGAGGAGGGAGGAATTTGCAAAATAATCCAATGAAAACAGTAATATCGTGGACAAAAATAAGAGAACATTATATCAACATCGTGTGATGCTAGACTATTCCGCCATCTTACCAGAAGATATCAGAAAAGCTGGACGGGAATCTGGATAAGTATATTCACCACATGCCAGATAAACCAGTTGTATGGATAATCGGCCAGCAGCAACAGCCTGGTTGACCAGGCACGCCGTAGACGACCCCTTCCCGAGGCCAGGCTTTGGAGTAGAAAATTCTCAAAACTCATGAAAGTATAGAGTGAATAGCTTTGATTCTTTCTGACTGTGACTTGTCGGAAAATAAACTGTAAGATAAGAGGCACTGAGGATCCAGGGGAACAACCTTATGAAAGCATTTTGAAAGTTAACATTTGTTTAAACACTTCAGTAATACAGGCAGGGCATGAGAGTACACTATTAGAAAAGTCTGTAAATGAAAGGGGGACCAAGACTCTTCACGCTCCCTTCACGCAGGGAGAGGAATTAACAAATACCCCTGGCTGTCTTTAAGTTCACGGCTATTCCTGATCAGTTGGGATGTGGTGGATGCGTTGGTCTGCGTACAATTGTTACCAACAACCTGGTCGATCAGGCCAGCGCCCGGAACGCTGGTTTGGGGCCGGGCCCGGGGGGAGGACCCCCGAAATCAGTTATAGGTGATCTACAGGCAAGATGCATGTTTGTTTCTCTGTAATGACTTCTCAGCCTGCCTAAGATGGGATGGGAGGGAGAGACCCCCTGCTATGTTGTGGGTACGCCATCCTTCTCCCTCCCCTCCCAGAGTATTAGGGATCCCTCCCCAGCAGGGTACACCAACCTGCCAGGGCCCAGTTGTGTACCCTGAATAGCAGTGTTTAAAGCAGGCACCACGTGGGGAAACCCGGCCTCTCCCAACCTCCTACCTTCATTTTCCCCCCTTGATATTTATGATTCCCCTTTGTTCTCTTCCTTGATTCTCCTCCACATTTTTCCTTCCCCTTTAACCTTTCCGTACCACTTTCTCTCTCCCTTGATTTTATATTTCCCCTTCCCCCCCAACCCCCCCAAAAACCCTCTCATCCTCTCCCCCCTGCCAGGGGGCCACCCCCCGGGTATCCCCTGGAGGCCTGGTCACAGATGGCCGCGGGGGGGCCCCCCGGAACTCTCTCCGGGTAAACCCGGGTTATATAAATTTTTTTAAATATTATTATATATTTTATATATATATATTTTATTTTAATATATAAAATATTTAAATATAATTTATATATGGGTCGTTCTTTCTTCCTCGTCCCCCCCCAAAGGGGTTTTTTGTGTCGTTAAGAACTGCAAAAAACCCCCTTTCGCGTGCCCTAAGAAATTATGGAGGAGGATTTAACATGGGTAAAATCCCACAACACAAAAAAAAAGATATGCGCCCTCAAAAAAGGTGGCGCAAAGCTTTAGAAAGAACTACAGACCGATGGCTCCAACACCACATCATAAAAGTTTTTTAAAAAGAGTGCTAAAAAGCCACTGCAAAGCACTTTGATTCCCAAAAACTGGCAATCCGGGCAACAGGGTTCAGGCAGGTGCCCTGCTCCCCGAAACTATGGACTTAGATATGCACTGGAAAAAATAAAATTTCAGATGTAATATACACAGACTTTGAAAAGCGTTGACAAGTGCGACATGGGTAATAGCGCACAAAAAACGTGCAAAGGGGAATAATGGGAAAGGGGGGAGATGGATTTCAACTTTCTAACCAATGAAAAAAAGAGAAAATTGTCACGATTAAAATCGGAAGTGCCATGTGAAGAGCTTTTGTTTCCCCAAAAACACAACTCGCCCCCCCTCCTTTTCCTCTCCTCTATCAGCGATGTAATCCAGTCACAAGTTATCTTTTGCAACGATACTAGGATCTGGGATGGACTGCCATCTTTTGGGGCACGGTTAACCACCCGTTTTCCAAAGGGAACGGAAAAAAAAAAAAAAAAAATGTTCAATGAAAAATTCCCCGCTACTCCCTTATGGTAAGTGGGGGAGTTTAAAAACTGAAACCCAGTATATACAAACCTTTTTCTACAGGAGCGGAAAAATAATGAGGGACCGGGGGGGTTTAAAAAAATCTGGGATCTCGCTTTCAAAAATCACAACATTGCCACGTCACAAATGCAAAAAAAAGAAGGAGGATAATGGTTAAATTTTCATTCCGTTCAAAGCAGGGGGAAATTGAGATTGAAATTGTACAGAAAATTTTTTTCTGCACGTTAATTCTATCAAGCACCTCAATACGGGGAAATCTTGGAACATTGCTTGTACTCGCTGGAAAGCAGGCGAGAAATGTATATAATTACATTTGGAAAATCCCAAAGGGAAATTCCCGAATTTTAACCAAAATCACTCTTACAAAAGTAAAAGACTGTGAAGGGGGTGCAAAATATTTCCAATTTAAAGTGGGGGCGCCATGTTACACTAAGAGAAAACACCATAAGTATCGGGGGGCCTAGATGTTCAACAGCCTCCCCCCCAAGTAAAGGGAAAATTTAAAAATGGCCCCCTGGCTGCCTTAAAAGGGTGGAAGATAATTAAAGTCGGCCCCGGGATCAGGGGGCTGTGGTTCTACTTGGACTACGTCGGCCAGCAGTAACAGCCTGGTTGATGGGCCCTGACCAAAGGGGCCGGGTCGGGGCCCTGACCGCGGGGGCATTGACCCCCGAATACACTCCGGTGACTAGCAGCGCAAGTCAGAGAGCCCACACAAACCCCTCACGACCAGCCACACTCGTCTGCATTTAAATTGTTTTGAGCGTCTTTTGAGCATGCCTCTCGTCCCAATATTAGTCTTCTACCCCTGTCACAACACACCTAGATATGAACGTTTCCGGGTTTTTTGCCACAAACCCACATATAAACCGTAAAATTGTATGGTCATTGAAAAGTTTGCGGCAAAAGTGATGACAAAGCTTACACACCCGGGGTCTTACATGTTGCTACAAGACCCGTGACCAAGTTTACTGTACCCAAACTTGAAGATGCTTTGTAGCAAAGACCATGCCACGCCACCTGCTGACCACTAATATAACTCACAGTTATCACCCCCCCTAATTTGTACAAAAAATAAAATTTGCATGTGCCATGTAAGGGTTTTATTTTGTAAAATCAAATTCAGGCCCGTGTGTGTGTTTTTGAAGGGGCCCGGGTTTGGCTCCGTTTAACACTTGGGCTATTTTTTGGGCAAAAAAGATTGGTACTGTTCCCCTGATGAAAATTAGACACAGTGAAAAATCTGGGTATCTTTTTTGTAACTTGCACCACCAGTGGCTTTGTCATACAAATTCAAGGGCTAATTGGAGGGGCAGTGCAATTGTAATAGTTCTAATATCTTCCGTTATGTATTGAATTTGTATTGTAAAGCCCCTGGATGGCGAAAGTTTACAAAAAAAATACCAAGTGTTGCACAGTGCTAATTTTCATCTTTCGGTTTTTATATATTCATTAGATACGTTCCCTGCCCGCCGGAAATGTTTAGATTTAGATGGTTTGTGGCAGTCCTTAGGCTCACACCTAAGGAAACCCCGGGGTCCATTTTGGGGGGTGTGGGAGATGTGAATGTTTCCGTTTGCCGTTGCCCCCGTTAAGCTAAAAGGTAATAATTGCCTGGGTGTGGGTGACGGTGTGGTCACATCCTGGGGGATGAGCAAAGACTCCCAGTGGGAAAAAACCCGCTTTAGTGGCTTTTTGAGTCTCGTATTAACCCCCTTTGGGTAATCTAGTAAAAATTTTTTTAAAATCCTATTTTGTTGCTCAGTAGGGGGGGGAGCACCCGCAAGACAGCTTCCTCTGGGCGCCCACCACAGCTGCTACAGTCGAAGCTTCAGTGTAACATGTACCATTGTTTACATAAATGGTATGCAATACCGACAAGATAAAGAATTACACATGTGCAACATATGGGTGTTTTTATTTGTAGATGTTTCGTGAAGAATTACATTCAAAAGATGAGGTAATCAGTCCTAGGTACAGGTTATTAGTGATTTGCTCCGGTCAAGGTATTGTAACTTACTATTTTTATGTAGTCTTGAAATTGACAGATAAACCCAGAAAATGTATAAACGAAATTTCATTGGATAAACCACGACCTCGTTGATCAAGCCCTGATACACCGGGAGGCCTGGTCATGGACCGGGCCGCGGGGGCGTTGATCCCGGAATACCCTCCACGTAGACTCCAGGTAGGTAGACGAAGAGTGGTAGTAAAAAAATCTAGTTTTAGTAAAGGAAAAAAGCTCACTTCACCAAGATACGGTCTTAGAACCGTCACTGTTTACTTACACTGCACCAAGACACTACTGAAACAATTGCCACGGCAGCTTTCTGTTCACTAAATTACATCTTGCTAAGCTTTTTTGTTCATAAATTGCATCTTGCTAAGCTTTCTTGTCCATAAATTACATCTTGCTAGGCTTTTCTTATTCACAAAGTATATCTTCCTTATCCACAAAGTATACTCATCTTTCTTGTCCACAAAGTATAAAAAAAATTTTCATGACACGTGTAACTATGGGACATTTTATGGTCATTATGAAAATAAAAACAGAGAGGCTTCCAGAACCCCCCACTGTTTTTTATCTTCATAATGCCCTTTAAAAAATGTCCCATAGTTACACATGTGCCATGAACAAAATTTTTTTTACTTTGTGGACAAGAAAGATGAGTATACTTTGTGGATAAGGGAAATATGCTTTGTGGACAAGAAAGCCTAGCAAGATGTAATTTATGGACAAGAAAGCCGGGCAAGATGTAATTTATGGACAAGAAAACCAGGCAAGATGTAATTTATGGACAAGAAAGCCGGGCAAGATGTAATTTATGGACAAGAAAACCTGGCAAGATGTAATTTATGGACAAGAAAGCCTGGCAAGGTGTAATTTATGGACAAGAAAGCCTGGCAAGATGTAATTTATGGACAAGAAAGCCTGGCAAGATGTAATTTCTGGACAAGAAAGCCTGGCAAGATGCAATTTATGGACAAGAAAGCCTGGCAAGATGTAATTTATGGACAAGAAAGCCTGGCAAGATGCAATTTATGGACAAAAAAAGCCTGGCAAGATGCAATTTATGGACAAGAAAGCCTGGCAAGATGTAATTTATGGACAAGAAAGCCTGGCAAGATGTAATTTATGGACAAGAAAGCCTGGCAAGATGTAATTTATGGACAAAGCTGGGCAAGATGTAATTTATGGACAAGAAAGCCGGGCAAGATGTAATTTATGGACAAGAAAGCCGGGCAAGATGTAATTCATGGACAAGAAAGCCGGGCAAGATGTAATTTATGGACAAGAAAGCCTGGCAAGCTGTAATTTATGGACAAGAAAAGCCGGACAAGATGTAATTTATGGACAAGAAAGCCGGCAAGATGTAATTTATGGACAAGAAAGCCTGCAAGATGTAATTTTTGTGGACAAGAAACCCTGGCAAGATGTAATTTGTGGACAAGAAAGCCTGGCAAGATGTAATTTATGGACAAGAAAGCCTGGCAAGATGTAATTTGTGGACAAGAAAGCTTAGCAAGATGTAATTTGTGGACAAGAAAGCCTAGCAAGATGTAATTTGTGGACAAGAAAGCCTAGCAAGATGTTAATTTGTGGACACGAAAGCTTAGCAAGATGTAATTTGTGGACACGAAAGCCTAGCAAGATGTAATTTGTGGACAAGAAAGCCTAGCAAGATGTAATTTGTGGACAAGAAAGCCTAGCAAGATGTAATTTGTGAAGAAAGCCTGGCAAGATGTAATTTGTGAACAAGAAAGCCTAGCAAGATGTAATTTGTGAACAAGAAAGCCTAGCAAGATGTAATTTGTGAACAAGAAAGCCTGCCGTGGCAATTGTTTCAGTAGTACATGCTGAAAATGTACCGGATAACAGCAAAGTCTTACATTGGAAAGCAGAACGACGTTCAGCTGTGACAAACTGCAGCTTAAATAGGGAAAGAAAGAATTTGTAACGAGCACAGGACACCAAATTAAGTCAGGGAGGGAATTGGTAAATGGCCTAGAGATAAGAATATGAAACTACCAGTCATTTAAAAAAGTGAAAAACTGTAACCAAGGCCAGGAACACGTCAGGTTGTATTCTGAGAACTTTCAAAACAATAGGTGCCGTTGTATTAATGTTACTTATTAAAGCACTTATACACCCTTATTAAAACAATTACACTCTCACGTCTGGGGCATTGTTTTGTGCTCACAGATAATTTCAAGGCAGAGGAAATATCGAGAGCTACAAAATGTACCGAAATCTTTTACTGTATCGTAGAGAACCAATAAATGTAAAATAAAGAATAAAATAAATATAGAAAAACCCCCACCCAAAAGGAGGAGGCGAGATACCATAGACACAGTTTGAACACTGTCAACATTCGTGATCAGAGACTCTTCAACCTCCTACCAACACATGTAAGAAATATATCCACAATAAATGTAAAAGTTTTCAAGTAGAAACTGGGCAAGTTTGTGATACAGAAAGTGCTGGAGTAGTCCAATTTTGATGGCTATGTAGGTCTGCTGATCGCAGGCTGTAACAGTCTGCTTCATCAAACAGGTAAAAGGAAAACCAAGTACAGGCCGAGTAATGAGAAAGAACTTTTAAAATAGCAACGGTTATATTACACAGTGTTTAGGTGCAAAGATTAGTGATAAGGAAAGCATATATATAATGTCGTGCCGTATAGGTAAAACTGGTCAATTAACAAGAACTCGTTTAAAATTAAATTTTTTTCTAAAATATTCTCTTATACATTTAAAGATATATTTTTTCATACATGTTAATGTAAAACCTTAGAACCTTAGAAAACTTACCCAACCATATTACAACAAGCTCAGTTTAATTTAGCCTAATCCAACTAAATGTATTTTAGATAAGTTTACAATAATTTAATAATAAAGAAACACAGTTTAAATATATTTTTTCGTTAGGTTCAGAATGATTTTTGCGAAATTATTTCATACACAAATTCTCGCTTGCCTTGTTCGGCAAGAGCCAAAATCGCAGGTTTTACCTATTCGGCGCTGTATAGCCCTTGTGGCTTAGCGCTTCTTTTTTTATTATAATAATAATACCTATTCGGCACGACATATATTAATCACTTGAACATCAAAATGGTATAAAAATACCGATCTGAGGGGGACATGACCTCTCAGTGGCTACACTCTCACTACTACTACTACTAAATACTACTACTACTACTACTACTACTACTACTACTCTGCACCTCTCCTTCCGACAGTATTTAAGTCTCCGCACTGTCGCTTGATCTTCAGATAGTTTCCTGACTATGGAACGAACTTCTCCAGGCTGAGGGACTGACAACCACAAATTCTACGACTTCAAGGGTGATGGACTGATTACATCGTCTTCACATCTCTACTGTTCCTGCCTACTTTCTGTATTCGACTGAAGAAGCCTACTGTGTAGGCCCAAACGTTTCGGAATAAAGTTGCCTAACTGTTGCCTATGTGTCATACCTACCCTAATCACTTGGTACCTGGCTGTTATATTAAAGCATTGTGCTCCTCTCCGTTCTTTCTGGCAATAGGGTTTATTTGTGGTTCCCAGCCTCACCACTACCCAGCTCTTCCCAGGAACGTACACACACCACTCCTCCCAGAGTTGTACTTACATGTGCTTAATGTTTGTCACTTTCAGCATACGTATAAATGGGGGGAATTTCATAAGTGTTATGTCAGTTTGTGGCTTGAAGGCGGCGGCTGCGGCGGCGGCTGCGGCGGCGGCTGCGGCGGCTGCGGCTGCTGCTGCTGCTGCTGCTGCTGCTGCGGCTGCTGCTCTGCGGCTGTTGCTGCTGCTGCGCTGCTGCTGCTGCTGCTGCTGCTGCGGCTGCTGCTGCTGGGGCCCTGCTGCTGCTGCGGCTCTGCTGCTGCTGCTGCTGCGGCGGGCCTGCTGCTGCGGCTGCTGCGGCGGCTGCTGCTGCTGCGGCGGCTGCTGCTGCTGCTGCTGCTGCTGCTGCTTTTGCTGCTGCTGCTTTTGCTGCGCTGCTTTTGCTGCTGCTGCTTTTGCTGCTGCTGCTTTTGCTGCTGCTGCTTTTGCTGCTGCTGCTTTTGCTGCTGCTGCTTTTGCTGCTGCTGCTGCTGCTGCTGCTGCTGCTGCTTTTGCTGCTGCTGTGCTGCTGCTGCTGCCGCTGCCGCTCCCCGCCGCCGCCGCCGCCGCCGCCAAGTGTCCACTTACCCCCGGGAAGCAACCTACACTTTCTCTTCCTTTTCAAAATTAAAACGAAACGTACGTACGTAGTAGTAGTGCCAACTTTACCTCAAGAAACCTAAGGTTATCATCAGTGGAGTAATTTGTTGGCGTAGTGGTGGATTGGCCAGTACACAACCACTACTTAGATCACTGTCTTCCCCCACCTGCTTCGTTTGCTAAGTGAACACCTGTCGGCCTGCCACCACAGCCTGTTGGATCAAGAACATCTGTAGCTAAACAGTCTACTCTTTTATATGAAGGTAGGGTTGTTATAGAGTCGTGGATACTTTGTGTCCCGGTCTACTGTGGCACCTCTTGTGCTACTCTGTACCTTTACTGGGCCACCTGTTCTTGTGAAATGTAGGGGAAGGGGCCAGCAGGTCTTCTGGTCCTCCTCTTGTTTTCCCCTTCACACACACACACTCTCTCTCCTCTCTCTCTACCTCTCTCCTCTCCCCTCCTCTCGTTCTCTCTCTCTCTCCCTCTCCTCTCTCTCTCCCCTCTCTCTCTCTCTCTCTCTCTCTCTCCCTCTCTCTCTTTTACACAGGGGTTTTACAAGGTTAGTTAAGGGTCACTAGCTTTATTGACAAGTTATTTACAGGTTAAGGATTAAAACACACACACACACACACACACACACACACACACACACACACACAAAACACACACACAACCTCTTGTAACAGGGAGATTGCCTGAGGCATGGAAGACAGCAAAAGTAGTCCCAATCTTTAAAAAAGGAGACAGACATGAAGCATTAAACTACAGAAACCCTGTCCCCTGACATTTTAGTATGCAAAAACATGGGGAAGATTATCAGGAGAAGAGTGGTGGAACACCTAGAAAGGGAAAGATCTCATCAACAGCAGCCAACATGGGGTTCAGGACGGGAAATCCTGTGTCACAAACCTACTGGAGTTTTTATGACATGTGACAGCAGTAAGACAAGAGAGAGAGGGTGGGTGGATTGCATTTCTTGGACTGCAAGAAGGCGTTTGCACAGTTCCACACAAGAGAGAGGGGCAAAAACTGGAGGACCAAGCAGAGATAACAGGGAAGGCACTACAATGGATCAGGGAATACTTGTCAGGAAGACAGCAGCGAGTCATGGTACGTGGCGAGGTATCAGAGTGGGCACCTTGACCAGCGGGGTCCCACCGGGGTCAGTCCTAAAACCAGTGCTGTTTCCCGGTATTTTTGAACGACATGACGGAAGGAATAGACTCTGAGGTGTCCCTGTTTGCAGATGACGTGAAGTTCAGAAGAATTCATTCGATCGAAGACCAGGCAGAACTCCAAAGGGATCTGGACAGACTGCAAACCTGGTCCAGCAATTGGCTCCTGGAGTTCAATCCCACCAAGTGCAAAGTCATAAAAATTGGGGAAGGGCAAAGAAGACCGCAGACGGAGTACATCTAGGGGCCAGAGACTACAAACCTCACTCAAGGAAAAAGATCTTGGGGTGAGTATAACACCAGGCACATCTCCTGAAGCGCACATCAACCAAATAACTGCTGCAGCATATGGGCGCCTAGCAAACCTCAGAACAGCATTCCGACATCTTAATAAGGAATCATTCATGACCCTGTACACCGTGTACGTTAGGCCAAAATTGGAGTATGCGGCACCAGTTTGGAACCCACACCAGCCAAGCACGTAAAGAAACTAAGAAGTGCAACGGTTTGCAACAAGACTAGTCCCAGAGCAAAGGGGGTATGCCCCTACGAGGAGAGGTTAAGGGAATCAACCTACGACACTGGGGGACGGGAGAGATAGGGGGGACATGATAACGACAAAACAAAATACTGAGAGGAATTAAACAAGGGGGACAAAGACAGGATTTTTCCAGAGATTGGGCACAAAAACAAGGGACACAGTTGGAAGCTGAAGACACATAAAATCACAGGGATGTTAGGAAGTATTTCTTCAGCCACAGAGTAGTCAGTAAGTGAATAGTTTGGGAAGCGATGTAGTGGAGGCGGGATCCATACATAGCTTTAAGCAAGGTATGATAAAGCTCAGGGCTCAGGAGAGTGACCTAGTAGCATCAGTGAAGAGGCGGGCAAGGACTCGGACTCGACCCCCGCAACCTCAACTAGATGAGTACAACTATGATACACACACACACACACACACACACACACACACACACACACACACACACACACACACACACACACACACACACACACACACACACACACACCTTCATTTACGTCCCCGTCCTTCCCTGTCAATGGTCGTAGTATGCTACTGCGGTGCTGCGTTACTTATACTGATAGAATTCGGCGCCTTTTCTCAGCGTGATACTTATGATTGATGGTGTGGTATTCACCTATATGTTGTTCTTGGGTCGAGTTTAAGCTCCTGGCCCCGTCTCTTTGCTGGTCGCCATCATGTTTTACTCTCCTGGTTGTCTTCAAGAGGGAGCTGGACAATACCTAAAGTCAGTGCCATATCAGCCGGGCTGTGGTTCGTACGTTGGACTAAGTCGCCAGCAGTAACAGCCTCGTTGATTCTCAAGGTTTGCCAGGCGCCCTTATGCTGCAGCAGTTTTTGGTTGATGTGTGCCTCCGGTGACGTGCCGGTGTTAGGGTCACCCCAAGATCTTTCCCTCCTTGAGTGAGGTCTGTAGTCTTTGTCCACCTAGCCTATACTCGTCCGGTCTCTTGCCCCTCCCCAATCTTCATGATTTTGCATTTGGCAGGGTTGAATTCGAGAAGCCAATTTCTGGACCACGTGTCCACGTTGTGTGTGTGGGGTGTGTGTACTCACCTATTTGTACTCACCTATTTGTTGGTTGCAGGGGTCGAGTCCTAGCTCCTGGCCCCGCCTCTTCACCGGTTCTACTAGACCCTCTCCCCCTCCCCGCTCCATGAGCTTTATCAAAACCCCGTCTTAAAACTGTGTATGGGTTTCCCGCCTCCACTACGTCATTTTCTAGGCTATTCCACTGCCTTACAAATCTATGACTGAAGAAATACTTCCTACTATCTCTCTGACTCATTTTTGTCTTCAACTTCCAATTTTGGCCTCTTGTTTCTGTGTCCCCTCCCTGGAACATCCTGTCCTTGTCCACCTTGTCTATTCCACGCAGTATTTTATATGTCGTTATCACGTCTCCCCTGACCCTCCTGTCCTCCAGTGGGCGTCAGGCCGATTTCCCTTAATCTTTCTTCATAGGAATTCCCCTTAGCTCTGGAACTAACCTTGTTGCAAACCTTGTACTTTCTCTAGTTTCTTGACGTGCTTTATCAAGTGCGGGTTCCAAACAGGTGCTGCATACTCCAGTATGGGCCTGACATCACGGTGTACAGTGTCTTGAATGATTTCCCTTTCTAAGTGTCAGAATGCTGTTTTCAGGTTTGCCAGGGCCCATATCTGCAGCAGTTATCTGATTGATGTGGCTTCCGGAGACATGCTCGGTGTTATACTCACCCCAAGATCTTTTTCCTTGAGTGAGGTTTGGGAGTCTTTGGGCCCCCTAGCCTATACTCTGTCTGTGGTCTTCTGTGCCCTTCCCCTATCTTCAGACTTTGCATTTGGGAGGATTAAATTCGAAAGCCATTTGCTGGGCCAGGGGTCCAGTCTGTCCAGGGCCCCTTTGAAGTCCTGCCTGGTCCTCATCAGATTTTTAATTCTCCTCATTAACTTCACATCACTGCAAAAGGGGCACTTCCCGAGTCTAACCCTTCCGTCATGTCGTTCACATATACCAAAAATAGCAAATGGTCCTAGACCGACCCCTGTGGGAAACCCCCGCCTCGTCACAGGTGCCCACTGTGATACATCATTACGTACCATGACTCGTTGTTGCCTCCCTGTCAGTATTCTCTGATCCCTTGCAGTGCCCTTCCTGTTAATGCGCCTGATGCTCTAGCTTCTGCACTAATCTCTTGTGAGGAACTGTGTCAAAAGCCTTCTTGCAGTCCAAGAAGATGCAATCAACCCCCCCCTCTCTCTCTTTTCTTACCTTCTGTTATTTTATCATAAAAATCCAGAAGGTTTGTGACACAGGATTTTCCTTTCCCTGAATCCGTGCTGGTTGGCATTTATACTCCTGTTCCGTTCCAGGTGCTCCACCACTCTCCTCCTGATAATCTTCTCCATAATTTTTCATACTATACCGTCAAACCCCGGTTATAGTTTTAGTGCCTCTTTTTTTTCCCCTTTTTTGAAAAGGGAACTACATTTGCCGCTTCCAACCTCGGGTGTTGCCCAGTTTCCGGGGATGTGTTGAAGATTGGGGTAAGGGTAGCACAACATACTGCTCCCTCTCTAAGACCATGGAAAGAGGGTTTTCCGGTTCCCATTTCCTTTGAGGGATCGATGTCCCTTAGCAGTTTCTTCACCCCCTCCTCACTGTAATGTATGTCGTCCAACACTTGTTGGTGTATTCCTTTTTGGGTGTCCCCATCTGGTCTGTCCCCCCAGAGTCCTTCCTGTCTCTACTGTAAATACTTCCTTAAATCTCGTGTTGAGCTCCCACATACCTCTTGATCTTTTCTTGTGAGTTCTCCACCTTCTTTCCTCAGCCTTATCACCTGGTCCTTGACTGTTGTCTTCCTCCTAAGGGTGGCTATACAGCAGTTTCGGGTCAGATTTACTTTCGATGCTATGTCGTTTTCATACTGTCGCTGGGCCTCCCTCCTTATCTGCGCATACTCGTTTTCTGGCTCTTCTACTAATCCCTTGTTTTCCTGGGTCCTATGCCTCCTTACCTTTTCATTCTCTGTTGCACTTAGTTTTTTGCCTCCCTACACCTTCGGTAAACCAAGGACTCGTTTTGGTCTTCCTATTATTTCTGTTTCCCTTGGAACAAAACTTTCCTCTGCCTCCTTGCACTTTGTTGCCACAAAATTCCATCATCTCGTTTACTGATTTTCCTACCATTTCTCTGTCCCACTGAACCTCCTGCAGGAATTTTTCTCATACCTGTGTATTTCCCCCCTTTTATAGTTTGGGCCTGTCCCCTTCAGTTCCTGTTACCTTCTCCACTTGTAACCTCACTATATAGTCAAAACTCAGAACCACATGATCGCTAGCTCCAAGGGGCCTCTCGTAAGTGATGTCCTCGATGTCTAACTGCTCAGGTGAACACAAGATCCAGCCCCTTGCTGGCTCATCCCTCCCCTCTCTCTCTGTTTGTGTCCCTGACATGTTGATGCATGAGGTTTTCAAGTACCACACCCAACATCTTGGCTCTCCATGTTTCGGGACCCCATGGGCTCCAGGTTTTCCCAGTCGATCTCCCTGGGGTTGAGTGTGGCTGTGTGTGTGTGTGTGTGTGTGTGTGTGTGTTTTGTGTGTGTGTGTGTGTGGGTGGGGGGGGGCGGGGGTGCAATGCCCCGGGGTACAGTCTTCATTGAGGACCTCAGCAAGGTACTGAGTTAGCCAGCGTTCGCCAGCACAACTTACCAGCCACCTGTTATTGTAATTGTTGCTTAATTCGTCAGGAAAACTTCCCTGACATGGGTCTTTATCACAGTATGACCCGTTCCCCTGGTGCCAGCCCTATGGCGGAGCTCCGTTGTGTCGAAGCGCCTGTGTTTCGGGACTTATGGTTATGGACACTTGAGTGTGAAGATTGGGCAGTCGTTATCCGTGGGCGACCACACAGTAGGGACCACTGACTTGCTGGTGTGGACCAGCCACCTGTCTTGACCACATACATGCATCTCAACACGTACTCTGTCTTCCTGTTAATTGAAAGGAAACTGAATTACAATCACAAACTTATTTGGGTCACCTGTTTCACTGGGCGAGCCTCAGCATCCAGCGTCCACTCTCTCTCTGACTTTTAAGGCTAAACACTTCTCCACACCCGCCACTCGCAGCCCCCGGGACCAGGGCACAAGGGATTAGTGTGTGTTTGGGAGCGTAGCTTTTCTACTGTATCTAATTGTAATTTCGCTTTTTTTGGGGGTTTTTTAATACGTTTTCTTTACGTTTGTACCAGAATGGTGATAATGTTGTTTGTACTCGCCTATTTGTGGTTGACGGATCGAGTCTCATTGCCTAGCTCCGTGTATGTATAAAGTGGTTGTAGAGTCGACTCAGCCCTTTCGTGTGTGTGGTGTTTGTGGTGTGTGTGTTGTGTGTGTGGTGTGTGTGTGTATGTGTGTGTAAAACTGGTGTAGTTTTTTTGCCTCACGGACGGTCATTGAATCTTCTTCCAGCACTTTCTCATCTACATACTTCCACTTTCTGGCTTCCCTCCTCATTTGTGTCTTTACCTTTTTTCTGTGGCTCCTTGTCCCAATCATTTTTGTCTACCCTGTCGGGTCCACCGAGTACTCACCTAGATGTACTCGCCTAGTTTTTGTTTACAAGGGTCTATTCATAACTCTTTAACTCATAGACCCGGTCTAAATGATTTTGGCCACTAGAAACCCAATTATAAAGCTCTTGAAACGATGTATGGTATTTGCCCTAACTACGCAGGAGGCCTGGGCATGGACTGGGCCGCGGGGGCGTTGATCCCCGGAATACCCTCCAGGGAGACTCACTGGAAGGTAGCACGGGGACTAATGAATGGTAGAGTGGTGCATGGGTGGTAGGGTCGTCCTGGGTGGCAGATGAGGTTGGGAAAATTTAAAAGAGTTAAGCGGCTGGTAAAGTGTGCATAAATTTTGTTTTTACCTGGAGTATTGTTAACCCTTAAACTGTCCAAACAGATCTACTTCACATCCGTAGTCCTCCAAACGTAGATCTACGTTTCTTTTAATATTTTAATATTAAAAAAAAAAATGTAGATCAAAGTTTTTTTACACGTTTTCAAATGTATAAAAAGAAAAAGAAGCTCTGTTTTTTACATTCTTTCAAATGTTGAAAAAACGTAGATCTACGTTTGGACAATTTTTTTTTATCACACTGGCCGATTCCCACCAAGGCAGGGTGGCCCGAAAAAGAAAAAGTTTCACCACATTCACTCCATCACTGTCTTGCCAGAAGGGTGCTTTACACTACAGTTTTTAAACTGCAACATTAACACCCCTCCTTCAGAGTGCAGGCACTGTACTTCCCATCTCCAGGACTCAAGTCCGGCCTGCCGGTTTCCCTGAACCCCTTCATAAATGTTACTTTGCTCCCACTCCAACAGCACGTCAAGTATTAAAAACCATTTGTCTCCATTCACTCCTATCAAACACGCTCCACGCATGCCTGCTGGAAGTCCAAGCCCCTCGCACACAAAACCTCCTTTACCCCCTCCCTCCAACCTTTCCTAGGCTGACCCCTACCCCGCCTTCCTTCCACTACAGACTGATACACTCTTGAAGTCACTCTGTTTCGCTCCATTCTCTCTACATGTCTGAACCACCTCAACAACCCTTCCTCAGCCCTCTGGACAACAGTTTTGGTAATCCCGCACCTCCTCCTAACTTCCAAACTACGAATTCTCTGCATTATATTCACACCACACATTGCCCTCAGACATGACATCTCCACTGCCTCCAGCCTTCTCCTTGCTGCAACATTCATCAACCCATGCTTCACACCCATATAAGAGCTTGGTAAAACTATACTCTCATACATTCCCCTCTTTGCCTCCAAGGACAAAGTTCTTTGTCTCCACAGACTCCTAAGTGTATAAAGTTGGTAGAATTACCGACAATATGTAAAGTAAAAGGACACAAGTGCAACTAATGTTGACATTTATTGTGGCAACGTTTCGCTCTCCAGGAGCTTTATCAAGCCATTACAAACAATACATGGACACAGAGGGTATATAAAGGCTCAGAGTGAGGTGAATACTAGTGAGGTACCATTTCGATGTTCACTAGTGGTAGTATAGTAGTAGTAGTGGTAGTGACAAAAGTAATACAATATGGTAGGAGCAATTAATTCGTACATGAGTAAAAGGATATAAAAGCTATTACTTGGGTAACATAAAAATAGGTTGGACAAATATAAACTGGAATGAGGCAGGTGTGTTTCAGTGTTCACTCTCTGTGCTTTGTGTAGTATAACAGGAGAGACTATGTGATGGCAGGGTTTACTGTTTTCCAGGAGGGTTCTTGCTAAGACTTCGGAGATGGTGAAGCTGCCGTTTTTGTTTAATTGTATTCGAAACAGCGATCAGTGCTGATTCAAGGGACTTGCGTGTGCGGGAAAATTAGTTTCTTTTATCACTAAATTGGGCGTCTCTGAATTTATAAGAAATTGGATTTTTTTTGTAATTTTAGTGCCCCAAAGGTTTTTAACAAAATACAAAGTAGGGCCCAATTTTCTACAGGGTAAAATTAAAAAAAACCCTTTTTAACATTAAAAATTTTGGTTGGATTTTAAATTAAAACTAAAAATTTTGGGCATTTTTTAAAAATGTTAAACTCTCCCCTGTCCCCCTTTTTGTGAAAACAAGAACCCCCTTTTAAAAGGGGGGTTTTTAAAACTTTTCCAAAGCCCCCTTTTCCCCCTAAGGGACTTTTTCGGGTTAAAGCTCCTTTTTTTTTAAAAAATTGGGAAAATTCCGAAATTAAAAAAAGTGCAAAAGGGCACTTGGGGAAATTTTATTTCCTTTTTCCCCCCCAAAGGGCTTTTCGTTTTAAAAAATAAAAAAGAGGGAATTTCGGGGGGTGTACAAAGCCTTTATTTTAAGTGTGTTTAGTATAGGGGTTTTAAAAATTCCGGGGGTGGCAATTTTTCTTTTTCATAACGTAAAAATTTTTGGGGTAAAAAATAAAAAGGGTTTAAAATTAAAAACCCCGGGTTTGGCGGGTTGTTTCAGGGTTTTTTTCCGGGTTGCCTTTTTTGAATGGAAAAAGCAAGGGGGATCAGGGTTTTTTACTTTTTAAATCTTTTAAGACTTTTAGTGGGGAAGGCCTTTTGGGGAATTTTTAATTTTTGGGACAGTGGTTGGATTGGGGGTGGGAAATTAAGGCTTTTTCCCTTTGGGCGTCTTTGTTTTAAAAAAAAGGGGGAAATTTTTTTAACCAGGGTTGTTTAATTTTGTCTTCCCACGTAAAAATTTCAGACTTCCAAATTCGGTTTCCCTCGTGGGAAAAAAAAACCCCCGGGATATGAAACCCTCTTTTGGTCGGGGTTTTGCCGGGTTAATTTTAGAATTTTGGTAAAAGGATCATTTTTTAAATTGGGTGGGTTTTTCCGATAAACCCTTGGGGGGAAAATTATTTTGTTACTTGTAAATGGGAAAATTAAAGAAAGGGCTTTTCTTGGGCTCTTTTAAAAAAAGGGAAATTGAAATCGTGGAATTAATGTTAAGCCTTCCTGAAAAAACCCGGACTAAAAGGGTTTTTAAAAAAAACCCCGAGGAATCCCCCAAACGGAAACTTCCCAATAAAAGGTTTAAAGGATTTTTTTTTGGGGGGTTGTTCAAAATTTTGGGTTTTTTCCATTGGTAAAGGGCTAGGGGACTTTTTTGGGGGACCCCATTCCTGCCGTGGGTAAGGGTTGACCCTTGTTTAAAAAGGAAAAAATTTTTGGAAGTTAAACAGGTTCAACAAGTCCAAAGGGGAAAGGGGAAGGTGTTGGGAAAGTTTGGGAACTTGGGGGGCCTGTTTTTTTTAAAACCCCCCGTAGGGAACCCCCCCCATGCCTTTTTTGGGAAATTTTTTTGAAAAAAAAAGGGAATTTTCCAAAATTTCCCAAAAAAAAAAAATTTTTTTCCGGATGGAAATTAAAGGTCCGGTTGAAAGGTGCCTGAGGGTTTTTTGGGGGCGGGGTAAAGGTCCCCCAAAGGCGGGGTTTTTTTGGAAGAAGGTTCCGGTGGGTTTGGTGGGGCCGCCCTGAGTGTTGGATGGGGGGGGGGGGGGGGGAGGGGGGTGGGGGGGGGGGGGTTTGAGAGGAATTTTTGGGTTTTTTATGGGCCCCTTGGGTAAACCATAAAAGGGGTCCCGGGTTTTTGGGGTTAGCTTGGTAACAAGTACAGAATTTCTTCCCTTCTCTAGTGCTTTTGAGTTTTTTGTCGGGTTTTGTATAGAAAGCCCTTTTGGGGGCCTCCCACTTTTGGGTGCTGATGGGTTCGTATTAAATTGATCTTTAAAAAGGCCATCTTTTTTGTTTTTGTAGTCACTGGTGTTTGGTATGCCCGACTCCACCCTCCTTTGCCGGCTCAAAAGCTATCGCAAAAGCACAACCCCCAACAAGTTTCCCTTTGGAAAGAAAAGGGTGATCCCTAATCTACTCCTGCAAACTCCAAACTCCAAGCACCCCTTCTCTCCCAGCTCCCCAAAGCTTATTTAAACCCTTAATGTCCGAAAACTTTCTAACATCAAAAAGGGAAAACCCCTTTGAAACGAAAAGGAATATGAGGGCCAATTTTCAGATTGCCCAAACCACACTGCTACATATTCTCACACAGAAACCACAGCAAAACCTCCAACAGAAAAAAACCAATGGGCAAATTTCGGGTACCTCTGCCTAACATTCGAGGGAAAGGGAAAATGGCCCGCGAATCCCTGTAAACAACTTTCTCACGCACCTTAACCCGGACAAACGAAAAAAAGGGCACTATTCGGGGCCCTAAAATTTTACCCCCAAAAATACCCAAACCTAACTACCCAACTCAATCTTTTTACCGGGCCCATAGACACTGTGACAGCAACTTCCAAAAGGGGTTATATACACCCCCTTTTCCACTGCAGCTTTAGGGTGAACCTTCTTCTTTAATTTTCCCCTAAAGAAAAACCCACTCCCCTTTAAAGGGAACCTCGCCAACGCCCCCAACTTTAAATCGTCCCACCGCCGAAAAAAGGAGGGGGACCCTCATCCCAACCACCAGGGACCAAAAACTAAAATGGGGAAACCTTTTAATGATCAATCTACATAAAAAACCCAGCAGAAATAAACCAGTGGAAACGCTCACCAAAGATTTTCTATAAAAAAAACCAGAAAAATACTAAAACGCACTAGAGAAGGGAAAAAATTTTCTGTACTTTTTCCCAAAGCAACCCTAAACCAGCACAATTTATGGTTTACCCAAAAACCCATAAACACAATTTTCCCCTCTCAGACCAATCACGTCAAAATAGGCAGGGGTTTCCACACAAACAGCCCCTTTTTTTCCTTGGGCCAAACATTTTTCCCCTCCCTTTCGGGGGGACCATCACCCCCGCTCTCTTAAACACCGGCGACCTTCCAACCGCATCCTTAACCCTCCATCCTTTAACAAGAAACTAAGCGGTTTGGATGTGATTTTTCCCTTTTCACAAAAGACCTACCAAAAAACCCACCCGAGGATCACGACTAAAGTCAACCGGGACCTTAATTTTCCTTTTAAACCTCCCTAGATTTTTTGTTAAACTTGATTGAACTCTGTTTAACTTCAACTGTTTTTCCCTTTCAATAAAAGCTCTACAAAAAAAACCAGGGGCAGGGGAAGGGGTCCCCAATAATGCCTCCTGCCAACTTATACATGGAACACCTAAGTCCGAAACTTGGGCCAACACCCACCCCTTTCAAGCGTCCCCTTGGGTTTACTTTTACGGGACGATTCCTCGTAAAAACTCCAAAACTTTTGATTACGGGTTCTTCAGGAAAGGCTCAACGCAGTTAACCAGCGTTCATTTACACTAGAAAAGAGCCCCAATGACAAACACCTTTCCTCAACCTAAGATTTAAAAGTTTATGGGAAAACCCCACCAATAAAAAATACTCACCCACTTCCCTTTTCCCCCCAAGATCCAAGACCCAAAAAAGGCCTCATCAACCCGGGGTTTTTTCCCAAGAGCATACCGAATTTGTAAATCCCCGAGTTTCTTTTACGAGGGAAAGTACTTACAAACACCAAACATTCACTGAGTTACAATTTCCTTCTTTTTTTCTTTAAAGACGCAAGAAAAAAATCTTCAAATCAACACTCCACCCTCAACACCGCCCCAACAAAGTTAAATTCTTCCCCCAAAAGCCAGGTTGCACAAAAAATCTCAAAAAAACTTTCCCCAAGCAACCCCCCAGAGTCCCCCATCGCTTTACCACTTCAAAAAAGGACTAACCAGGAAAAAAACCCAAGCACCACGAACCAGTCAATGCAGAGTTTACACATACCCTTGGGGGCTGTGACAAAATCTACTTTGTTTAAAAAAAAAGAAACCTCGAAAAACCCCCCTCAATTTTTCAAAAACGCATGAAAGGGAAAGACAAATTAAACAAAGCCTGTGAAAAACACCGAAATTTCCCCCAAAACACTTTTGAAATTTTAGAGACCCCAATTAGTGATAAAAGAAACTAATTTTTCCCCCACACGCAAGTGCCTTGAATCACACTATCGTGTTTCGAATTCAATTAAACAAAAAAACGGGAGCTTCAACCTCTCCCAAGTCTTTGCAAGAATCCCCCCCTGAAAACAGTAAACCCGCCAAAACATAGTCCCCTCCTGTTATACTACAAAAAAGCACAGAGAGTGAACACGAAACAAACCTTTCCTCATTCCCGTTTATTTTGCCAACCTATTTTTATTTTTCCCCCCAAGTAATAGCTTTTTTTATCCTTTTAAATCAAGTACGAATTAATTGCCCCTTTCCTATGTATTACTTTTTTCACTACCACTACACTACTAAATACACCACTAGGGGAACATCGAAATTTGGAAACCCCCACTAGTATTTACCCACCCCTAGCCTTTTTATACCCTCCCTTTTCCATGTATTGTTTTTAATGGCTTGAAAAAAGCTCCCCGGAGAGCGAAACGGGTTTCCACAAAATGGCACATTTGTTTTCCAAATTGTGTCCCTTTTTCTTTACAGACTCCTAAGTGCACCACTCACCCCTTTTTTTCCCCCCATCGAGTTCTGTGATTTACCTCATATTTCATAGACCCACCCGCGACACGTTTCCCCTCCCAAAAATCTGAATACATTCCCTCCTCCCCTAAATCTCTCCCTCCAATCTGATATCCAAAACTTTAACACCTAATCTTTTTGTTATCCTCAAAAACCTTACTCTTTCCTGTATTTACTTTTAATTTTCTTCTTTTTTTTACACCCCTACCCCAAAATTTATCCCCCCAATCTCTGCAAACCCCCCTTTTTCAGAATCTCCCAAAACCAAAAAGGGCAACAGGGAAAAAGGCCCAAAGGGGACAACTCTCACTTTGGTGATTCTTAAACTTTTTAAATCCAAACCCCTTGGCCCCAAAACCCCCGCATTTACTTTTCTTACAACCCCCCTCTATTAAAAAAATTTAAAAAACCACGGACCCCACACAACCCCTTTTTTAAAAGGGCCCACTTTTACGGGGGAAAAAATTTTCCCCCCTTTCCTACATTTCTCTAAAATTGAGCCTTACCCATCCCTAAAAAGTTTTCACTGCTTTAAAAAACAAAAGAACATAAAAAAGGAGGAACCCTGCAGCAGGCCCGTTTGGGCCCTACTAGGGAGGTTTCCTTTAAAAATTCCCCACTAACAAAAAATTTGGGCCAACCCAATTTTCAATGCCACCCAGAAACCAAACTCCGATGTGCAAGTCCCCCCTCAAACCAAACCCCCCCACCAATTTCTTATCCCAAACCCAATTTTTAAACTACCAAAAATCCCTAGCCTCCCAAAAACCCCAAATAGGTAGACTTTCCACTCATCAACCAAAAAAACCCCAATTTTCCCAAAACCCAAAACTTTCCTATTCCTTTCAAAAACAAACTTTTCTAATTTTAAAACCATTTCTCCGGGGTTTTTTCTTTGGAAAAGATATCCCCAAGAAACCCTTTTAAATCCCCCTTTATTAAACCCATCTTCCCCCACTTATACACTTCATCAGTTTCCCCCCTCAGTCTTCGCCTAACAATGAAAAGTAACTTAAAGTCTTCAACTTTCTTCATAAGGAAAATTTTTTAATGCTATGTAAAATTTAAATCATCCTAAAAATGAATTTTTTCTAACCCAATTTAAATTTTCCCTTCGTAAAAAAGGAGAAACCCGAATTGAGCTGCATAATCAGGTGAGGCCTTTCTAATGATTATAAAGCTGCGTATACCCCTGGACTTCTGGCTACACTTCTTTAATAAATCCCAGTCAACTATTTTTCCTTTTTAAAAGTACCTTAGGCATTGCTGTCTTTTGGGTTTTAAAGGGGGGGTTTCTTACCATAAACCCCCCCAAATCCCTTTTTTGCAATCTGTATGGCTAAGTTCTACATTAAATAACTTTAAGTGCTAGGGTTTTTGGGCACTTCCCGGCTTCAGAACCTTGCATTTATTACATTGAACGCTCGCCACTTTTTTGACCAAAAAGTAGAGTTTTTTCTAAATCCTCCCCGAATTTTCCCAACCCTCTACGTTTGAATCAATTTTCCCACCCATTTTTGTTTATCGGGGAATTTTCCCCATATAACTATAATTCCTTTTATCAAGATCATTGATATTATTATAAAAAAACAACGGGCCCAAACTGATCCCTTGGGAAAGCCACTTTTTTAAATGATCCCCCCCCCGATTTAAACCCCATTTATGGACACACTCGCCCCTTTCCCGTCCCGTGGGGCCATGGGTTCGATCCAGGGAAACACCCCCTCCCCAATGCCATGACTGCTTAAATTCCCTTTAAACATCCCTTTGGGGGGGAACCTATCAAATGCCTTACTAAATCTAAGTAAACAATATCAAATTCTTTTTCGTGGTCCCAAAAGCCCTCAAAAAACTTTACTGAAGAAAGTTAATAAATTTTTGTTAACAAGAACCGGGCCCCTTTTTGAATCCGGGTGGGGTTTTTCATTTAATTTTAAGCTATGGTTTTCAAGAAAGGGTTCTTATAATCTCAGCTATAAATTTACCTAGTAATTTGCCTACAAAATTTAGGTCAGGCTTTTGGGGGGGGTAATTTTAACGGTAACGACTTGTCCCCCTTTTTAAAAAAAAGGGAAAAACATTAGCCATCTTTCCCCATATCAACACTACAACCGTTTTTAAGAGATAAATTAAAAAAATAATTTTTTTGTTAAAGGGGTTTATAGACTTTTCCCTTTTTTCAAAATTCCCCTTTTGATTCTTTGAACCCTTGAAAAAACCTCATTTAGGGGCCCCCGGGGCCCTTTTTTTGCTTCAAATTGGTCTATCGCTTTACAACCCTTTTAAATATGACTTGATGTTACTTTAAATTTTTCTTCTTCCCGGCCCACTATAAAAATTAATTTCCCAGGAATATTATTAATGTCTTCCTGTGTAAAACCGAGAGAAAATAATTTTTTTAAAAACGAGCACATTTCATTTTTCTTTAAAACAGTAAAAGGGCCCAAATTGTTTTTTAAAGGGGGCCTATCTTATCTCCCGACTTTTGTTCTATATACCTGGAAAAAACCTTTTTTTGGGTTTTGTTTTTTGAATCCCCCCAACTTTAATTTTATATCCCTTTTAAATTTTTTTATCCCCTTTTTTTAATTTTCCCTCTTAATGTCAATATACTGATTTAAAAAGAACCCCCCGCCTCTTTTTTATACCCTTTAAATTCCTTTCTTTTGCCCCAGTAATACTTTGCCTATTTTTTCAAACCATTTTTGGGGCAAATTTTTATTTTATCTAAATTTTTTTATAAGGGGTAAACTTCTTTGAGCCATGTTTTTGTGTCAGAAAACGTCCCCAAATTTAACTCTCTTCGGTTTCCCCCCGCCCCAGATGATAAGTGTTCCCCTTTAAAACCCATCGGAAAACTGCTAAAGCGAAAATCTGGGACGTTAATGAGTTTCCCTCACATATTTTCCTTAAATTTCTAAATGTTTGATTTGGGTCGCAAGCACCCAGGTCTCGAAACTTCTAAATATTAACAAGGGATTCATTGTTTGCCAGAACAATCAACAGTTATTCCCCCTTGTGGGTTTTCTGTCACAAACTGCTTCAAAAAACAATCCTGAACTACTTCTAAGAAGTCATGATTCAAAATTCCCAGTCAAAAAATTTCCAATCATTGACTCAATTAAAGTCTCCTAAATTCTACATTATCGTGCCTTGTGGCCCTAAAAATTTCCTCCCATAGTAGTCTCCCCCTTGGTCCCTATCAAATTTTTGGGGGGACGGTATATCACACCAAAAATTTAAAATTTTTCATGCCCCTCTAAAAATTCTATCCAACAACTCTGATTGTTACTTAAAAACTTTATCCCGTTTTTAAATGCAAAGTTCAAGCATCTCGACAACAACCACCCCACCCCCTTCCCCGAACTTCTATCTATTAAAAATTTAAAACCCTGAAGTGACTTCTCAGCAGTCCCGACTTTTTTTAATTTTAAAACCCCGTCTCAGTAATGGGAAATACATCATGTTACCTGCACTAGCAAATAGTCTCAAACCCTCCATCTTTTTCCTAGCACTGGACTATTTTTGTAATAAATACTTAAAGCCCTCCTCTCTCTTTACCCTTCCTCTCCCTTTTTGTTATTTCCACTAAAAACCCATTACTGTCTTTGTCAATTAAGGGCCCTTGGCTTTTCCCAAAATCCACCCATTTTGCCTATTACTAGTTTTTCCTAGTACTCATATTCTACCCCGAGACTAAATTTTTTTTCCCCCAAAACCCAAACCATAACTAATTTCCCATTTTTAAAAACCTAACACTTTCCCCCCACTGCGTTGGCCAGTGCTCCCACCCCCACCAGATAATAACCCCATCCCTGCATACATGTCTTTTTTTGCCATAAAAGAGTCCCCGTTGTCATGAAAGTTACCCCCCCATTTTCCTTTCAGTGTTTGCCGCCAGCAATTGATCCAAGCTCTGGACAAACCTTCATTTCCAACTCCTGTCCCCGGGGAAAATGCCACATATGACAGGTTTCCCACCCTTTCCCCCTAATTATCCTATTTCTGACCTATACCTGCAATCAGTCCTCACTCCTACGCTGCCAACACCTTGCCTCCGCACTGAGACAGATAATAGGGTTTTCTCCCTTTTCCTCTCATGATGTCATCCAACGGCTAAAAAATCCTTCATCCCAGCCCCAGGAAAAAAACCACTCTGCCTCCTACTCCACCTTCAAACAAATGCCCTATCCATGTACCAAAAATTGGGTATCCCCAACAACAAAAATGTTTTTTTAAACCCTTTCCCTTGGCGTTTCCGTCGTGATCCCGTGAGCGCTCACATTCCCCCAGGTAGCATTTCACCACTTGAGAATCGTAAAAACGTTCTCGATGGTCTTTGTTGGGTTTTTAGGGGGTCTCACTCATGACGCCAATCTTCTTTTGGGGCTTCTTTTGTGGTTTTTCCCAAGAAAACTCCTCATTCGTCGGGTAGCACCGAAAAAAGGGTTTTGGAATTTTCCAAAGGGTAGTCTTCTGTTTCTCGTTGTTTCCCCCTCTCCAACCGTTTTCTTGATTTTCATTTGGGTTCCCAAAGGGTTCCCCGGGCCCCCGACCAAGCCCCCCTTTTAAACCCCTGGGGACTCAAACAGGAGATTACTAGAATCCTCTTGTTCCCCCCCGTTAATCCCCCCGATCTCCATTTTAGCAATTTCTGAGCTCTTCTCTACTCCCGGTAAAGTTGCTCAAGAGAGGGAAACCTAGTTCAATTCACAGAGAGCACACAAACGGTTTCCACAGAGTTTAAGTCACGCCCCCCAAATTTCAGAAACCCTCCCTTTCCTACCCCAAATACCCCTGCAACATTTTGCCAAAATTGCCCCCCACCACCCTGTAAAACCCCCTTTTTCCCCCAAATCCATAAATCCCCAAAAACCTTTTTACCCTTTAATCTAATACGTCACTTCCATTTTTCACTGTAAAAAAACCGGGTCCACACCCCCCAAATCTTCCTAAAGCCCCCCTTGTTCATCTCCATCCTATTCTCCGTTTTACTTTTAATTCTTTCGTTTAATAACCCCTCCCAAAAACATTTTACCAGGAAATATTAAACAATTTAACCCCCCCTAAAATTTTTTGCACTCTCTTTTGCCCCCTTTCCCCTTTTTTGCAAAAACTATCATGCTCTCGCCAATCCCTGGGTCCCTTTAAACCCCATTCCATACTTTTTATTAAATAATTGCACCAAACCACCCCAAAAACTTTCCCCCACCTTTTTTAACTTTTCAATTTTTATCCCATCAACCCCGGCCCCCCTCCCCTTTCCCCCCCTTTTCTTTAAAAAAAAAAAAAAAAAAACCTACTCCCAAAAACAAATTCCCCCCACACTCAAACTGGCCCCTTCCCACTCCTACAAATTTTTATTCCCCCTTGCCCATACACAAATTTCACAGCTTCCCTATTTTCATCAAAAATTTAAAAAATTTCCCCCAAAAATATTCCCTCCATTTTTCCCCTTACCTCTAACTCTCCTTTTAAAAAATCCCTCCTTTTTTTTAACTAAACAAATCCATTTTTTTTCTCTAGGTTTCCTTAACTTTTTAATTTTCCACCCCAAAAACTTTTTCTTTTTTTAAACCAAAATTTGTTAAAAATTCCCCCACTCCCTTTTGCGCTTTTTTTACTTTGGCTTCACCACCCTCTTAACCTCTCTCTTTTTCTCCAAAATACTCCCCCTCCTTGCATCACTTTACTTTTTTAAAAACTTCCAAAATGGTAATTTTTTTCCCCCCTTACTACTCCTTAAACATCTCATTCCACCAACCCGCTCCTTTTCCCTCCCGAACCCCACTTTCCCGTAACCAAAAACCCTTCTTTTGAACACTCTAACACTACATTTTTGAACCTCCCCCTACCTCTTCGCCCCCAAATTTCCCTATGCTCTCTTTTTCCCTTCAACCCCCCAAATAGCTGTTTTGGGCAGTTTTTTTGGGATTAAAAAAGAGGAGTGGGGTTTTTTGGGTGTCGCCATCCGTCCCCCGCACCCTCAGCGACACTCGTGAAGTGTTGAACGTTTTTTAAACACCCACCTCGTCCAGAAACCTTTCCCAACGATCACCCCCCCCCCCCTCCTTTTTTGATATTGTGGATAGTAAAAGGGTGTTACATTTGACAGGCCAAAGGGGTCGGGATTTTTCCCCCGGCACAGCTGAAACTTTGGGGCCTTTTTCCTTGCACCTGCTGCCCTGTTTTCTACGTAATAGTACTGGTTTAGTCAATTTGTTGGGGGTCGCACATGGGGGACACGTTTACCCAAAGTTGCCTAAAATCCTGTAAAACCCAAGGGCTTTTTTTTTTTTTATAAAGTACACCAGTGATATCAGCTACGTCGATCTTTATCAGTACTTAAAAAGTTTTATTTTTTATGCGGGGGGAAAAGGGAAAAAAAACCCGTAAAAGCAGGGGGCCCCGGGCACAATAAGAAACACTGAAAACAAAAGTCCCTGGCCCAGATATTCAACATTTACCAAAGAATCAGAAACCTGCAGGACAGTTTTACCTGGGTTTACCGGGAATTTTCCCGGGGGGGGAACGCCCCGGCGGCCCGGGCTTGGGCCAGGCCCCCTGGTGTCAAGCCTGATCAAAACCCCGGGGTTTGTGCTGGGTGGGGACGCAAACCAACGTACAGCCACACCCCTGATCAGGGAAATGTTTTTTGTGCTTGCCCTGCCAGCTTGAAAACTCCAGGGCTGTTGGGAAACCCCCTTTGTATCTGGGGCAGTTTTGTAGAACTTTAAGAGAAACGGCAATATCTCCACCCGGTCCAATCAACCAGCTTGTGGGGGGGGAGGAAAGGGCCAAACTACTTAAAGGGCCCCCTCTTTTTTTGCATTTTCGTTACACCCTTTTGGCATTTCATTACCTTAGCTCCAAGTACCTCAGTGTTTTTGAATTCTCTCTCCTCTCTCTCTCCTCCCCCCTCCTCTCTCTCTCTCCTCTCTCTCTACTCTCTCTCTCTCTCTCCTCCTTTTTCTCTCTCTCTCTCTCTCTCTCTCAATAGCATAACATTAAGAGTCGGTAATAGAAGCCAAGGCTCTTCTTAGTAAACATAAATAACTGTGCTCACAGTTTTTTTTTACAAAAATGTTTTCAAACATTTTCTTCTAATATGTTTTTATGGTTCCTTATTGCAGGTAAGTGTTGTGTTGGTGTTGCTGTGAGGTAAGCGTTGGTGGATCTGTGGGGGTAAGTGTTGTCGGTGGTGCTGTGAGGAAAGTGTTGTAGTAGTATTTTTGGGTGCTGTAAGGTAAGGTTGTAGTACTGTTGGTGTTGTGAGGTAAGTGTTGATGATGGTGTAGGTAAATGTTATGATAGTGTTGGTGGTTCTGGCAGGTAAGTGTTGGTGATGCTGTAAGTAAGTGTTATGTATTTTGGTTGTGCTGTAAGGTAAGTCTGGTGTTGTTGTAAGGTGTTATGGTAGTGTTGTGGTATTGTAAGGAAGTGTTGGTGTTGTGGTAAGTTTTGGGTTGTGGTGTAATTTAAAAGTGTTGTGAGGGAAAAGTGGAGTGTCTTGTAGAGGCTTGGGAAGGTGTTATGTTCACACAAGTAATACAAGGAAGGAGCTGGTTCACCTTCACCCAGCCACACGACCTCAACAAACTAGTATTCATCATTAACACTCTGCAGTACAATACAAATCACCTCCATATTTGCCCGATCCAACTCCAAGGAAAACACTGCGACTAGCCGAGGATTCGAACCCATGTCGTTTTAGCCCATCTCATAGTGAACGAAAATCACACATGACACTCTAACTCACGAGACCACGCAATCCTACAAGAATGACGAACCCAGCAGAGCAGGGCTTTACCGTCATTCCGAGACATCGATGGTGGGTACCTTTGAGCTAATTTCATTCTACTCCCTGTTTGGTGTATTAACCTCACGAGCAGAAAGGGAAAGGGATAATGAAAGCACTGTTTGGTAATAGAGTTGTGGTTGAGTGGAACAAGCTCCCGAGTACAGTTATAAGAGGCTAAAACGTTGTGTATTTTTAAAAGATAGGTTTAGATAAATACGTGAATGGGGCGGTGATGGTGAGTGGCCCTGACTAGCTTGTGCTACTCGGTCAAGCCGTGTTCCTTCCTTGAGTGAAGGTTGGGGCATTGGCTGAAGCTGGTAGGAGACTTGGACCTGTGATGAATGGTTTTTGAAAACCGACAAGTTGAAGAATTGGACATTTAAATGCAACACAGGGGAAATCTTTATTGAAGAAACGTTTCGCCACACAGGGGCTTCATCAGTCAATACAAAGTAGAAATGGGTAAGGAGAGTAGAAGTATGAGTATCATCCCTCAACCTGGATTCGAGTGTTCAGTCCATTCATCTTGTAGTAAGTGCACTTACTACAAGAGTGATGGACTGAACACATCGAATCCAGGTTGAGGGACTGATTACCTCATACTTCTACTTTCCTTACCCATTTCTACTTTGTTTGGACTGATGAAGCCACTGTGGCGAAACGTTTCTTCAATAAAGATTCAATGTGTTGCATAAGTGCTCAATTTCAGACTTGGACCTGCCTCGCATGGTCAGTAGGCCTGCTGCAGTGTTCCTTCTTTCTTATGTTCTAGTATGCATGTATACATGTCGTGCCTAATAGGTAAAACTGGTCATTTAGCAAGAACTCATTTAAAATTAAGTCCTTTCTAAATTTTTTCCCAAACGTTTGAAGATATATTTTTTTCATTAATATTAATGGGAAAAATTTATAATTTTGCCCCAAAAAATTCTTAGAAAACTTGCTAACCTTATTATAACAAGCGCAATTTATTTTAGCCTAATCCAACTTAATACAAATTAATACTAAACAAACACAGTGAAATATATTTTTTCGTTAGTTTCCGGGTGATTTTTGGCAAAATTATTGCATACACAAATTTCGCTTGTCTTATATGGCAAGATGACGTTGCTATTTAAGCCAAGATCGCAAGTTTTACATATTCGGCGGCACCCCCACACACACACACACACACACACAACACAACACACACACACACACACACAACACACACACACACACACACACACACACACACACACACACAACACATATTATGTGTGTTTTGTGGAGTGGGTTTTTATTCAACAATATTGTTGACTTTGACAGTGTATGTCCTCGTCGTAATGTTGCTGTTGAGTTGTCTTCGCCTTCCACATGTGTTTTCTTGTGGCTGTACACAAATTCGTATTCGCTTTTCCATTGTGCAAGGGAACTGGAAAAAAGTGTCACGTTGAACCTTTTGTTTTCTGTGGGGAGTGGATGTTGAGTGTCCTCGTGGATGTCATTGTAATATAAAAAAAACCGGTATCGTTGGGGAAGAATGATACAGGGAGTTAGCGCGGGTGAATTTCCATAAGAATATGTACGCTGAGGCCTCTGCCCGCTGCTGCTGCTGCTGCTGCTGCGCTGCTGCTGCTGCTGCTTGGTGCTGCTTGGGCCCCTTGCTGCTGCGCTGCTGCTCAGTATATGCCTCCAGTGCTTTACATAAAAAGAATTCAGAGGAGGACGATATCTATTTTCAACTATTGGATCACTACGACAAGGTCCTAGAGCACTAGAAGACAAAAGAATGCAGATGTAATATATACAGACTTTGCAAAAGCCTTTGACACGTGTGACCATGGCTAAAAGCGCACAAAATGCGTGCTAAAGGGAAAAACAGAAAAGTCAGTCGATGGATCTATAATTTTTCCTCACTAACAGAACACAGAGAGTATCGTCAACAGAGTAAAGTCCGAGGCAGCACGGTGAAAAGCCCCTGTTCCACAAGGCACAGTACTCGCTCCCATCTTGTTCCTCATCCTCATATCCGACATAGACAAGGATGTCAGCCACAGCACCGTGTCTTCCTTTGCAGATGGGCACCCGAATCTGCATGACAGTGTCTTCCATTGCAGACACTGCAAGGCTCCCGGCGGACATCAACCAAATCTTTCAGTGGGCTGCAGAAAACAATAGAAGTTCAACGATGAGAAATTTCAATTACTCAGATATGGTAAACACGAGGAAATTAAATCTTCACAAGTACAAAAATTCGGCCACAAATAGAGCGAAACACCAACGTCAAAGACCTGGGGGTGATCATGTCGGAGGATCTCACCTTCAAGGGCCATAAAAATTGTATCAAACGCATCTTGCTAGAAAAATGACAGGATGGATAATGAGAACCTTCAAAACTAGGGAGGCCAAGCCCATGATGACACTCTTCAGGTCACTTGTCTATCTAGGCTGGAATATTGCTGCACACTAACAGCACCTTTCAAGGCAGGTGAAATTGAAGATTGAGAACTTATGCAGCATATGGGAATCTTTATTCAGGAAACGTTTCGCCACACAGTGGCTTCATCAGTCCAATACAAAGAGGAAGGCGTAAGTGAGAGGAGGACTATGAGGTAATCTAGTCCCTCAGCCTGGAGTCTATGTGTTCAGTCCATCAATCTTGTAGAATGTACAGCATAGGGCCGTAGACGTGGCTTATATACTGTAGTGAGGTGACGTGAAGCAGGCGGAGGCGGGGTCATAGTGGTACCATCCACTAGTCAAAGTAGGTCTTCGTCCAAAGGTTGAACAAGTGTTGAAGAATTCTTTGTAACAAGATCCCATGATGCTGCAGTGTCTGACAGTTGTGATGAATGGTTTGAAAAACCGACAAGTTGAAGATTGAGACACTTATGCAGCATATGGAAATCTTTATTCAGGAAACGTTTCGCCACACAGTGGCTTCATCAGTCCAATACAAAGAGGAAGGCGTAAGGAGAGGAGTATGAGGTAATCAGTCCCTCAGCCTGGAGTCGATGTGTTCAGTCCCATCAATCTTGGTACCACTATACCCCGCCTCCGCCTGCTTCACGTCCCTCACTACAGTATAAAGCCACGTCTACGGCCCTATGCTGTACATTCTACAAGATTGATGGACTGAACAACATCGACTCCAGGCTGAGGGACTGATTACCTCATACTCCCTCCTCTCCTTACGCCTTCCTCTTTGTATGGACTGATGAAGCCACTGTGTTGGCGAAACGTTTCCTGAATAAAAGATTCCCATATGCTGCATAAGTGTCTCAATCTTCAACTTGTCGGTTTTTCAAACCATTCATCGCAGGTGAAATTGCTGACCTAGAAAATGTACAGAGAACCTTCACGGCGCGCATAACGGAGATAAAACACCTCAATTACTGGGAGCGCTTGAGGTTCCTAAACCTGTATTCCCTGGAACGCAGGCGGGAGAGATACATGATTATATACACCTGGAAAATCCTAGAGGGACTAGTACCGAACTTGCACACGAAAATCACTCACTACGAAAGCAAAAGACTTGGCAGACGATGCAACATCCCCCCAATGAAAAGCAGGGGTGTCACTAGCACGTTAAGAGACCATACAATAAGTGTCAGGGCCCGAGACTGTTCAACTGCCTCCCAGCATACATAAGGGGGATTACCAACAGACCCCTGGCAGTCTTCAAGCTGCACTGGACAAGCACCTAAAGTCGGTTCCTGACCAGCCGGGCTGTGGCTCGTACGTTGGTTTGCGTGCAGCCCGCAGTAACAGCTCTGATCCACCAGGAGGCCTGGTCACAGACAGGGCCGCGGGGCGTTGACCCCCGGAACTCTCTCCAGGTAAACTCCAGATGCTAATGATCCTGGTGATCATTGCCTCTGCTGCCAATATCACACCAGGCCTCGTGAATTTAAAAAAATCTAACACAGGAATTAAAAATATGAATAATCGGCAGGAAAGTATGATAAGTGTATACTGAAGGTTAATTAAAGTTGATAGGTGTTTTTTCCCCCTTCTTACATGGTTTTGGGACAAAGAAAAAGAGCAACAATCCCAGCATAATGAAAATATCTATCAGGTTCTTTTAAGTTCCTTGACAAAGGGAAAAATGTCCCCATGAAAAATAGTTTT
>NW_026469684.1:0-12787 GCF_026875155.1 Cherax quadricarinatus
CATGTGCCTTACCGTCACTGCAGGATTCACTGGTACACAAAGATCTTGGAACCTGGCGACTATGTCTCATATACACTTGCATTGAGAAATTTCACAAAAATTCTATATGCCCCGTTCAAGGCTACACCATACAGCTCTTCGTTGGCAATGCCGTATGTGTCCCTGATGATGGCAGGTAATAAAACTTGAGCTGAGTGGGCATGCACAGCCCCACGCACCACTTCAATGCCGACAGTGTTTACCCTTCTTCTTGCCGGCTGCGCCATTTTGAGAAAACCAAGTTGTCACCGGCTGACAGCAGAGGGCAGGCTCAGCTCACGTCCGCTCGTCCCAAAGGTTGAGCGACGAATGACAACAGCAGAATTTACAAGAGTCGCAAACACTCGAGCAAAGCCATCCAAAATCAAAGTAGGTTCGAGAGTTATGCTGACTAACTTTAACAAAACGTCTGCAATGCCTAAGCTTGATCAAAAGTTTGTTGGTCCTTATCGAGTAGTTGAACATATCACTGGTAATAAGTATAAGGTTAGAGAAATTAGTACTGGTCAGTATAAAGAATCGCATTTAGATCATATGAGGTTAGTATGTGATGATAATGATGCTCCAACCCAGACTAATGTGACAGACTCTGACAATCCTCCTGATCCTGTACTCTCTACCTCTGATACTCAGTCAGACGATCAACCTGAATGTCGTTATTCCCTACGTACACGACAGGTATTGAGAAATCCTCAAGTATCATTTGTTACTTCCAATTCAGATTTGCCTCAAATACAGCATGAGTTAGCCAGTGCAACAGAGTTTGATCCTCCCAGTGATGACACCCATTCTGCATATATCAATCTCACCCTAGCAGAGTTGGGGTTAAATGTAAATAACCTGTATAGATGAATAATTACAGTATCAACTTATCAGTATTCAAGAATTTTTTTGTGTGTTCACGTTCTCTCTGAATTCTGAGAGTTAACAGTCTAGATTTGAGTGCACCGAATCTGCCTTTCTGTTAAACACTTCTTTCTTTGTATATATTCCTTCCTCAGAATCCGTAGATCACATGAATACAGATCGATCGATCAAATTTTTTTTATCACTTCTATTGTGTAATCCCAATGTTGAGTTTCATTCGATGAGTTGTGCTATATTATGCCTTGTATTGCATTACAGTTTCAGTTACGTAAGCTTCCATTCCAATATTCTACTTATGTATGTTATAATGTTCAATTGTTGTGTACTTTGACATTGTATAGAATCAGCCCAAGCCGTACACCTGCCGTCTCTAGTTTGTATTAGTTGTATGTCGGGACGACATACGTTAGCGTCGCCGAGCTCTCAGTAGTAGTACCAGTTCCTAGTAACCAGTTACCAGTAACCAGTGTACCAGTAGATGACTCACTACCAACTGTCTGTGTGAAGCATTGACTGTATTCATATTGCTGCTGACCATAGCAGGATTTCAAACACCCTCACCCGTAGGCACTATGGGTTAGTCGTAGTTAGGCAGAGAGAGAGACAGGTCGGCTGTTGGCGCTTTCCATACTTCCCGTTATATATTATACGTACTACCAGCCTACGTGAGTATTTTTACCCATCCACGTATCGAAAACCCACATGACACACACACACACACACACACACACACACACACACACACAGGCAAGTCCCAGAGCTCAGGGGAATGTCGTACGAGGAAAGGTTGAGGGAGATCGGACTGATGACACTGGAGGACAGAAGGGTCAGGGGAGACATGATAACGACATACAAGATACTGTGGGGAATAGACAAGGTGGACAGAGATAGGATGTTCCAGAGAGGGGACACAGGGACAAGGGGTCACAACTGGAAGCTGAAGACTCAGACGAGTCACAGGGACGTTAGGAAGTATTTCTTCAGTCATAGAGTTGTCAGGAAGTGGAATAGCCTAGCAAGTGAAGTAGTGGAGGCAGGAACCATACATAGTTTTAAGAAGAGGTATGATACAGCTCAGGAAGCAGAGAGAGAGAGGACCTAGTAGCGATCAGTGAAGAGGCGGGGCCAGGAGCTGAGTCTCGACCCCTGCAACCACAATTAGGTGAGTACACACACACACACACACACACACACACACACACACACACACACTACATGTTATAAATATACGTGAGATTGAATTCGTCACCAGCGTCGTCTTACATATGACTAAATGATCTCATCCTCTCCCCCACCCTCTCTCTCCCATTTTCCTTTCCCCCAGTTTCCCCTTACTTCCTCTCAGAGGGGGGTCTGGCATTCGTGAGGTCACTTCTTATAATCAGCTGATCTTGTTGCCAGAAGTCACAACCTCGTGCAATTCTCACAGCTTTTATGTTAAACGTGCTAAAGTTAACGTGGTAGAAGCGGCAGTGATAGAAACAACTGTCAGTAAAATTGTAATTAAAAGTCGTATACACTGATCATTCACAAAATAAATATTTCCCTTGTGATCAGTAATGTGTAGTGTGTCACACATCTTGTCGGTATCATCGTAGCAGTTCCATCTTGTGTAACGTTACGACTGTATATGATGATTAACACACTTGTGATCAACGCAGGTGTGATTGACACAGGTGTGATCAACACAGGTGTGATCAACACAGGTGTGATCAACGCAGGTGTGATCAACACAGGTGCGATCAACACAGGTGTGATCAACACAGGTGTGATCAACACAGGTGTGATCAACACAGTGTGATCAACACAGGTGTGATCAACACAGGTGTGATCAACACAGGTGTGATCAACACAGGTGTGATCAACACAGGTGTGATCAACGCAGGTGTGATCAACACAGGTGTGATCAACACAGGTGTGATCAACACAGGTGTGATCAACACATGTGTGATCAACGCAAGGTGTGATCAACACATGTGTGATCAACGCAAGGTGTGATCAACGCAAGTGTGATCAACGCAGGTGTGATCAACACAGGTGTGATCAACGCAGGTGTGATCAACACAGGTGTGATCAACACATGTGTGATCAACGCAGGTGTGATCAACGCAAGTGTGATCAACGCAGGTGTGATCAACACAGGTGTAATTAATACAGATGTGATCAACATAGACATGACCAACACAGACGTGATCAACACAGACATGCTTAGTATACATGAACATAAACGTGATCACCAACAGCCAAGATCAACACAAACATGGTAACGTCACGGAGTCTGGTATTTACACATTTAGTGATATCACAGTGTCCGGAGTCGTAATATATACATTTACTTTTTCACTGGAACGTGTGTACCAGTGTGTATACCAGTCAACATGTGTGCCAGTCAGGTTATTGTGCTGAGCGGTGTGCCAGTCAGGTTATTGTGCTGAGCGGTGTGCCAACGTGTGTACCAGTGTGTATACCAGTCAACATGTGTGCCAGTCAGGTTATTGCGCTGAGCGGTGTGCCAGTCAGGTTATTGCGCTGAGCGGTGTGCCAGTCAGGTTATTGTGCTGAGCGGTTTGCCAGTCAGGTTATTGCGCTGAGCGGTGTGCCAGTCAGGTTATTGCGCTGAGCGGTGTGCCAGTCAGGTTATTGCGCTGAGCGGTGTGCCAGTCAGGTTATTGTGCTGAGCGGTGTGCCAGTCAGGTTATTGTGCTGAGCGGTGTGCCAGTCAGGTTATTGCGCTGAGCGGTGTGCCAGTCAGGTTATTGCGCTGAGCGGTGTGCCAGTCAGGTTTATTGTGCTGAGCGGTTGTGCCAGTCAGGTTATTGTGCTGAGCGGTGTGCAGTCAGGTTATTGTGCTGAGCGGTGTGCCAGTCAGGTTATTGCGCTGAGCGGTGTGCCAGTCAGGTTATTGCGCTGAGCGGTGTGCCAGTCAGGTTATTGCGCTGAGCGGTGTGCCAGTCAGGTTATGCGCTGAACGGTTGTGCCAGTCAGGTTATTGCGCTGAGCGGTTTGCCAGTCAGGTTATTGCGCTGAGCGGTGTGCCAGTCAGGTTATTGTGCTGAGCGGTGTGCCAGTCAGGTTATTGTGCTGAGCGGTGTGCCAGTCAGGTTATTGCACTGAACGGTGTGCCATTCAGGTTATTGCGCTGACCAGAGTGCAAGCAATTGCTTTGCTGAATGTCATTCTTGTAGCGGCAGTTACCCGTGACCTGTCATAGATGTAATGACAGTTATTTGTCATCTGTCTTTGTTATTGTTGCGGTAATTTCCACTTACCCCGAGATCTACGGTATGTCTTTGTTGTTGTTGTCATAGTTACAGTTACACGTAGCTCGGTTGGTAGCACACTCTGCTCACACATTGAGTGTGCATGGTTCGAACCCCGGTACGAGCGGAAACATTGGGAATGTTTCCTTACACCTGCTGACCCTGCCAACCTAGCAGCAAGTAGGTACGTACCTGGGTGTTAGCCGACTGGTGTGGGTCGCATCCTGAGGGACAAGATTAAACTAAATTCCCCTAAATGCTGTGCATAACCAGAGGCTTTCTACATTGTATGTCATCGATGTCAGCTAGGTGTATGTAAGTTGTTTCATGTACTTGTATAAATAAAGATTTGTCTTTGAATGTAGTGAGCAATTCAAATTACCTGCCCATCAATGGTCTGACAGCCTAGCGAGTGTGTGCACTGGCGTTGTGTTAGTGTTGAGTCTAGTCTGACAGCCTAACGTGATGTATTCAATCTAGACTGACAGCCCAACGAGAAAGTTCAGTATAATCTGATAGTCCGAGATGTGTTCATTTTAGTCTCACAGCCTAACGAGTTATGTTGAATCTTGCCTGATAGCCTAACGACTGTGTACTCCGATAGTGTTGTGTTGGGAAGTGTTGAATCGGTGTGATGCCTGTCGACAGTGTACGCTGATGGAGTTATGTTAGAAGCTTTGAATCTTGTCTGACAGCCTCGTGTGTGCTGCTGATGGCATTGAATCTTATCTGATAACTCAGCGAGTGTACATTACTGATGGTGGGTGAGTTGTTGAATCTGGGCTGACAATCTAGCAAGTGTTGTGGCGGAAGTGTTGAATCACGTGCTCTCATTTTATCTCCAGTTTATATAACCTCCAAACTTATCATAGCCGCTTTTAATAGTCTTCACGTTTAGTTACTTTTGTGAGATTTATGACTACGCTGTTTCCGGTCTGATGGGTGAGGAGAGTACCGGCACTAAGTGCAGTGCTTACACCACTGAAGTCAAAGATAACCTAGGACCTGCTGTAGTCAGAGATAACCTAGGACCTTACGTAGCCAGAGATAACCTAGGACGTGCTGTAGTCAGAGATAACCTAGGACCTGCTGTAGTCAGAGATAACCTAAAACCTGCTGTAGTCAGAGATAACCTAAAACCTGCTGTAACCAGGGATAACTTGGATATAATCTAAAATAAGCTATCACCTAGTTAACACTAACTTGGGCCAAATTTATCTGCTGCCACGCGCTTGCTTATTTCAAATCTTACCTTACTAATAGGTATCAGTATGTCACCATTAAAGACACAGCATCAACAACACGGCCACTTGATACTGGAGTTCCACAGGGAAGTGTCCTTGGTCCCCTGCTCTTCCTCATATACATCAATGATCTTCCATACGTATCCCAACACCTGAAACCCATTCTCTTTGCTGACGACACGACTTATGTCATCTCTCACCCAAATCTTGCCACCCTCAACACCATTGTTAACGAGGAGCTGATCAAAATATCGACTTGGATGACAGCCAATAAAACTTACGCTTAACACTGACAAAACCTACTATATTTATGTTTGGTAGCAGAGCAGGAGATGCACAAATTAACATTAAGATCGACAACACTCTAATTACCAGACATAATGAGGGCAAATTCCTAGGCCTATACCTTGACAACAACCTGAATTTCAGCACCCATATCCAACACATAACCAAAAAAGTATCCAAAACGGTTGGGATCCTCTCCAAGATACGATACTACGTGCCGCAAAATGCCCTTCTCACACTATACCACTCACTTATTTATCCATACCTCACCTATGCTATTTGTGCTTGGGGATCAACTGCAGCAACACACCTAAAGCCAATAATAACCCAACAAAAAACTGCAGCAAGAATAATCACTAAATCCCATCCCTGGCAACACCCCCCCCACTCTTCATAGATCTAAACTTACTCCCTGTTCAGTACATCCACACTTACTACTGTGCAATCTACATCTACAGGACCTTAAACTCCAATATCAATCTTGACCTAAAACGCTTTCTTGATAGTTGTGACAGAACCCACAGGCAAAACACCAGACACAAACATCTCTACGACATTCCCATTCCGCCCTAAACCTTTACAAAAAATTCAATGTATGTCAAAGGCCCTAAAATCGGGAAAACATCCTACCTGAGAACTCTAAAAACTGCAGACAATTCATCACCTTCAAAAACTACCATTAGAAAACATCTTATCTCCCTGATACACCCCATCAACTAACTCCCACGAATACCACCTGGTGGTTCACACTTTAAACTCACTCATTTGACCTAAACAAATTTTAATCTCAATCTTAAAATAATGAATCCTATGATACTCCAATACTGAAACTATGTACTGTGCCAAAACAAAAGCATTCACATTGCTAAACTCACAAACTAGTATTTAGTCACTTAGCCATAATACCAGCTTACCTCATAATTTGTAATATTTTACAATTAAGAATAAAACTAAGTCTGCCCGAAATGCCTAGCCATGCTAGGCGTTCTAGTGGTACACTTTGTAATCATTATTTAACTACATGTAAACCACACAACAACCAAATTCTGTAAATTCAACATTGTAATCTTTATAGAGAATAAACTTTGAATTTACATTTTTTGAAAATATTTACTTGTACCCTGCTGGTTAGTGAAGAACTCTCGAGTTGAAAAACTCAAGCATCGTCGGTTCGAACCCCGCAAGTATCCTTGTGACTTATCAGATTAATAAGTGAAGGGAAGAGAATGGATGTTCAGTACATAGGTGTTTATCACCCACTCATGGAGTCCACCTAATTAATAAGCTAGAAGAAGATAAATTATGTAACATCACAGTCACTAGTGAAATGGTTGTGAAGCAGATAGACAGACTGAAGCAAAATAAGTCGCCGGGTCCTGATGAGGTTTTTTCAAGGGTTCTTAAGGAATGCAAAATGGAACTCTGTGAACCATTAACTAATATTTTTAATTTATCTCTTCAAACAGGTGTAGTGTCTGATATGTGGAAGATGGCTAATGTAATTCCTATTTTTAAAACAGGGGACAAGTCGTTACCGTCAAATTACCGCCCAATAAGCCTGACCTCAATTGTAGGCAAATTACTAGAGTCAATTATAGCTGAGATTATAAAGAAGCCATCTCGATAAGCATAGCTTTATTAATGATACTCAGCAAGGATTCACAAGAGGCCGGTCTTGTTAACTAATTTATTAAAATTTCTTCAGTAAAGCTTTTGAGGCTGTTGACCACGATAAAGAATTTGATATTAAATTTTCTTAGATTTTAGTAAGGCTTTTGATAGGTTCCGCACCATAGACTATTAAAGAAAGTGGCAGCTCATGGCACTGGGGGAAAAGTGCTCTCGTGGATCGAGTCATGGCTCATTGACAGGAAGCAGAGAGTGTCCAAGATGGGGGGTTTAAAACCGAGTGGGGATCTGTAACAAGTGGCATTCCACAGGGATCAGCTTGGGCCCGTTTGTTTATTTAATATATATCAATGATCTTGATGAGGGAATTTCTATGAGAATGAGCAAATTCGCCGATTTACACAAAGATAGGTAGGATAATTGATTCAAATGTAGATGTTATGGAAACTTCAGGAGGATTTAAAACAAACTCTATTCTTGGTCAGAAAAAAATGGCAGATGCAGTTCAATTTTAGATAAATGCAAGGTTCTGAAGCTTGGGAGTGCCATAACCCTAGTACTTTTAAGTTAATGATGTAGAACTTAGCCATACAGATTGCGAAAGGACTTGAGGGGTTTGGTGAGCAGCAACCTTAAACCAAGACAGCAATGCCTAAGTGTACGTAATAAGGGAAATAGATTTCTGGGATTTATATCAAGAAGTGTAAGCAACAGAAGTCCAGAGGTCATACTGCAGCTTTATACAAACATTAGTAAGGCCCACTAGATTATGCAGCTCAGTTCTGGTCTCCATATACAGAATGGACATAAATTTATTAGAAAAAAATTCAGCGTAGGATGACTAAATTAATACATAGCATTAGAAAAACTTCCTTATGAAGAAAGATGAAGACCCCTTAAGTTACATTCACTTGTTAGACGAAGAATGAGGGGAGACCTGATCGAAGTGTATAAGTGGAAGATAGGTATTAATAAAGGGGATATTAATAAGGTCTTGAGGATGTCTCTCCAAGAGAGAACCCGCAGTAATGGATTTAAGTTAGATAAGTTTTAGATTAGAAAGGACTTTGGAAAGTATTGGTTTGGAAATAGGTAGTTGATGAGTGGAACAGTCTACCTAGTTGGGTTATTGAGGCAGGGACTTTGGGTAGTTTCAAATTTAGGTTGGATAAGTACATGAGTGGGAGGGGTTGATTTGAGTGGGACTTTCACATCAGAGCTATTCTTGGGTGGCATTGAAAATTGGGTTGGGCAAATGTTTTGTTAGGGGATGAATTGTAAAGGACCTGCCTAGTATGGGCCAACAGGCCTCCTGCAGTGTTCCCCTTTCTTAGTTTTTGTTTATTTGAATTTGAATTTGATAGCCCGTGGGCCCGACTTTAAAAAAAAGCATGCGACATCTAATTGTCGTTTACTAGACGTTTTGCTTCAAAATTTAGAGGTCACCTTTTTTAAAGGGGGGGGATCTTTCTGTGGGCTCTTTAGGCAAAGAAAATTGAAGTACCCCTCCCTTGATTGAATCTGATTGTCTCCATTCTGTCCATGGCCCGTATGATTCCCTTATGTTTTTGCGTTCCCCGAAATAAACAGGGAAAGGGGAGTTGCCCTCTTGAATCTCAAAAATCAGTTGTTTTTAAATATTATTTTCAGATCAAAATCAAAAAAATATTTCCAGGGAAATTACATTCGAGGGGAAAGAGGCATAAATGGTTTTTGGGGAAGGGGACGTATTTTAGGACAGATCGGTTTTTTTAAAGTTTGAAGCCCATCGAAATAAAAGAGGGTTTTTATTTAAGGATGCGTGTCAGTGACACCCAGTCAAAAAATACGTATTTTTTACCTAATATAAAGTAAAAGAAACTGCAAGTATATTATAATATATATATTTTTATATATAAAAAATATTTTAATTTTATATTTATATATTAATATATATATATATTTTTTTGTGCCGAAAAATGTAAAACTGGGCAATAGCAAGAATCGTTTAAAAATTTAAATTTTTCTGAAAATTTCTCTTAAGGGTTTTAAAAATTATTTTTTTTTTATTAATGTTAAGTTTTTTTTTTAAATTTTTTACCAAAGAATTTTGAAAACTTACCTAACCTTTTATAACAAAACCAATTTATTTTAGCCCCAACCCAACTAAATATATTTTAGATTTTTTTACAGTAATTTAATATAAACAAACAATTGAATTATTTTTTTCGTTAGGTTCAGATGATTTTGGCGAATTATTGATACACAAAATGTTCCTTGTCTATATGGCAAGATGAGCTTTGCTATTTAAGCCAAGTCGAAAGTTTGCCTTTCGGCACGACACTATATATATTTTAAAATTAATATTATTATTATATAATATATATTATATTATGTATATATATATTATCTGGGGAGTTCTAGTGGATTGGGGTAAAAAAAATTTAAAAAATACTCACGTAGGCTGGTTTTACGTTTTAATTTGCTGTTTGGGGCGGGCCCCGCGCCGTTACCTGTCTCTTTGGTTACACTCGTAAAACGACTAGCCCGGGTGGCCAGTACCCCGTGTGGGTCTTTTTAAATAGTGTCAGCTCAGCACAATTAAAAACCGTGATCAAGACGGTTGGCGTTGAGTCAAAGGACAGGTTATGGTAACTGGTTACTACTACTGGACTGGTAAGGTTCTACTGGAGCTGGCGGCAACGTATGGTCCGAATACAACTAATACAAACTAGAAGGAGGTATACGGCTTGGGGTATTTTACAAGTAAAAATACACAACATTAAACATTTTAGATAATAATAGAACATTAGAATGAAACGTCGTAAAAGAAATTAATGCAATCAAGGTTACTATAGTGCAACTTAAAAATCAAAAAAATGAAAACGAATCAAAATTGAGATTTTAAAAGGGTAAAAAACAAAAATTTTTATCGATCGATCTGTATTGTTGTATCTCGGATTTTTGAGGAAGGAAAAATTTAAAAAAAAGAGTGTTTAAAAAGAAAAAGGGAGATTCGGTGCAGCAAATCTGACTGTTAAAATCTCGAAGCGGAGAGAACTGAACACAAAAAAAAAAAAATTTTTGAAAACTGATAAGTTGATACTGTAATTATTCATCTATACAGGTTATTTACATTTAACCAACTCTGCTAGGGTAAGATTGGCATATGCAGATGGGTGTCATCTCTGGGAGGATCAAACATTGTAGCATTAGCTAACTCATGCTGTGTTTGAGGCAAATCTGATGGAAGTTACAATGATACTTGAGGATTTCTCAATACTCGTCGTGTACGTACGGAATAACGACATTAGGTTGATCGTCTGATGAGTATCAGAGGAAGAGAGTACAGGATCAGGAGGATTGTCAGAGTCTGTCACATTGGGTCGGGGTTTGGGAACATCATTATAAATACATATTTAACTTCATATGATCAAATGCGATTCTTTTTTACTGCAGTACTAATCTCTCTAACTTATAACTTATTACCAGTGATGTGTTCAATTACTCGATAAGGACCAACAAACTTTTGATCAAGCTTTGGCATTGCAGACGTTTTGTTAAAATTAGTCAGCATAATTTTCGAACTACTTTGATTTTGGATGGCTTTACTCGAGTATTTGCGACTCTTGTAAATTCAGCTGTTGATTTATGAAGTGTTTCACGGATTCTTCTAAAAAACACTTTGAGCTAAGTGGTACGAGTTGCTACGAAATCATTTAGGGTTGTAATTTGGTTTTTGGATTAGAATATAACAACTCATAAGGCAAACGTTTATCTACACCATTCATTGCATAATGTGGAGTGTCAAACCCATAGAAACATTGTAAACGAATTTATAGCACACTGCACATCAGGTATAACTTCATCCCAAGTTTCACTATTGGGATTGATAGTGGCTTCAATACATCAGTACTTTCTTATTGGTTCGTTCCGCTAACCCCTTGCTGGCAGGATGATGAGGAACAATGGTGGACTTAGAGATCTTGTACAAGGTACACAAATTTTCAAGAATTTCATTACGAATTCACCTCCATTATCTGTTACTAGGGACTTAGGAGTGGTATGCCTGCAGATAATGCGTTCTTTAAACGCTTTAGCTACTGTCCGGGGCCAGTCTTATCTGCAATAGGAACAAAACTCACAATATCTGGGGGAAAATGGTCTACCATAACACACAGATGTTTGTTACCTTGGAGGGGAACATTGGAAATTAGTTAACAAATTAGCGCAACTCTTTCCCAAGGTTCGTAGAGTTGGATACACTTGGATTGGATTAGGACCATTTGCATTCCCTTTTATGTTGCATGCAGACACTAATTTTTAACATACTCAGAAATATCAGTTGCCATACGAGGCCAAAAGTATTTCAATCTGGCTTGTTTTACTGAACGACCCATACCAGGGTGTGCAACACCTGGTACATCGTGAACTAGCTGTAAGGCTACATTCACTAGTGACTGTGGAATTACTAACCTGGGTATACTCTTCTGCTAGGAGTACCCAACTCGGCTGTTCGATACAGTAATTCTTGGTTCATGACAAAGTCACTGATGGGTGCTGGTGGCTTCACATTCAGAATAAGATTTTCCCTGGAGCAGGAATCGAAATCACCAGAAACAAAGGGATCGGTTCTTCCTTACTGGAGGAATGAACAAACTCGGTGGAGTGGATGATCCCCCGGTTTGAAAAATTAACGCTATAACAGCAATACGAGCAAGGGAGAAAACGAATCTACTATCTCAACTACAAGCACAGGAGAAAAGAAATGAACATGGTGAACATGCTGATATTCTGAGTCGCACACAGGACCGAGGTATCAACTATAAAGAAACTACACTTACAAACTTTAACAACGTGGAAGTTACTCGAGAAAATAACTTCTTACAATGCATGATTACTGTCAACTAGGATGGATCACAATCTGAAACACAAGGGACAACAACAACACTCAAGTGAGCACACTAGCCACAGAAACGTCTTTCTGCACGGCTTGTGGCCTCAGCAAAAGATGGCAAAAACTCGTTGCAAGTAAAGTTCTTCTCAAAAGCGTCCCCCGGGGAAGGAACGAATACTTGAACAAGTCGCCATCGCAAGGATAGTAGAGCACTATCGTGCGCGTGCATGATATTGTGGCTGGAGTCCCGACAGGAGTGACAGTATTTCTAAATGCCTGACCGCTCGGCTACGTTAATAAGTAATTCAAAGGATCTTAGGAACTTAATCTGAACTTCACATTTCGCAGCACTTTAACAAATCTCAGATACAGCTGTGGAACAAACACATTGCTCGAGGGCTAGGTATTGTCTGTCAGGGCAGTAAGGGAATGTAAGGCTGATGACAGGAGCAGCAATAACCCGAGAGGTCTGAGTGTCGACATTCGCTAAAGTATCACTTGACGGTATGTGAGACATAATGGCAAAGTAAACAAGAACAAATTTAAGGGAAAAATAATGAACAATAAATGAATAAAAATTTTAGGAT
>NW_026469685.1:0-11877 GCF_026875155.1 Cherax quadricarinatus
TAGAGGCGTTAAAGAGGGGCAATGGGGGAAGAAGTTTAAATGGAAGTTTGGGGGGGGGTTGTCATGGGCAGGGGTCTTAGACAGGGGTTTTCCCATGCACAGCTTTTATTTGCATGCATACAGGACCCCTTTTATAGAATGGTGGAGCGCCATAGGGGCCCATTAGTGAAGGGGTGGGGGGGTACTCGGGGCGTTTGGCTGTTCTCATAGGGTATGTAGATGATACCACTGTATTGGTTGGGAGAAGGGATGTCCATAAAAGCCTTAGATGGAGGGGTTCGACACGTTTGCATGTGCAACTGGTATGAGGGTAAATTCGGAGAATTTCCAGGGGTTATGGGGTTAGGAACTTGGGGGGAGGGGTTTCGGGGTTTTGTAGTGCAGTCTTAAAGAAGCGGGTGATGTCTTTAAAAAATTTTTGTGGTCTAATCTATGCAGATGATCTTGAGGTTGAAACGTGTTAATAATTCAGTCAGGTTGGTAGAAAGGATACTGGGTCGATTGGGAGCATTGCGGCCCTTTAATCATTTGACCCTTGTGCAGCGTGCCATTGTAATTAACGTTTTATTGTATAGCAAGGTTTGGCATGTAGCTCCCGTGTTCCTTTAACGGGGACGGCAATTGCAACTATACTTAGGGGGGGTTTTTAAAATTTTTTGTGGGGTTAAGGTTGTGATTGGCTTAGAAGGGATGTAGTAATGTTACCTGTGCGTCAGGGGAGGTTGGGTTTAATGATTTAAAGAGGGAGGTCAAATGTATCTTTATTAAAAGGGAGGTGATGAGGAGGGTGTGAGTGGGGGGGGTTTGGGGTAAGGTACACAATAAATTGAAACTCATGTTTTCTGGGACGGAGTTGGGAGTGTGAAACTATTTTGAGGGCAGCAGTGATGGTTAGGGATCTGGGTAAGGTAAAAATAAGTAGGCTGTGTAGGATGTCGGCGGAAAGGGTTGGGGCTCCGGTGGAGGGGATTTTCCCATGTATGACTGGGGATGTATATGGAGAAGGTTTGGTAGGTTAAGGTTACAACCCCGTGGACGTGAGGTGAGTATCGGTTTTTGCATGGGATTTTACCATCGGGAGTGGTCTTACGGCTAGACGGGTGGTTGAGGGGGGGGGGTATGGTGGAATATGTGGCGGAGGATTCTGCATTCCATGTAGTGTATTTTTGTGAGGGTTGGGAGCATCAGGGGTTGGTTGAGCAGGGTGTTTGCATAAGATAAGTGGTCAATACTTCTCTGTTCTGCGGGCATTGAGTCTGATGTGGGGGGTATGGATGAAAGTATTATTGGGGGCTGTGGGGTACATTATGGTAGTTTATGTCTACATTATGTGGGAATGAGGGGGAAAGGGGTAAGTGAGGTAAAGAGGGGGTATTGGCTTTTAAACGTTTTATAAAACGTTGTGCCGCAATAGAGAACTTTAGGGGAGGAGGTGGGAGCGGGATTCTCTGAGGGTTATAGAGACATTACATTAGAGGTTTTATTAAATTTGTAAATTAGGTGGGGGGGGGCAGGGTAGGGATGGTATAATGATTATGTTAATGGCCTGTCAGGGGTGGAAACGGGGTGCCTCCTGGTATGTAGGGGTGAATGTGTTGAACTTGGGCGTATGATGTGTATTCATGGTTTGTGATGAGTATACTCAATATTTGTGTTTGATTTTGCAGTGGGGACATTGTTCTATGTATGTTACTCTTATGCATGTTGTTAGATGATTGTAGAGGTGTCAGTGTCCCGGGGATCCTTGTTTATTAATATATTCTGTGTTTGATGAACATATTGTTTTTACCTTTTTCTCAATACAGTACGTTAATTGTATTTAACGTATACGGTGTCCTACTTTAAAATTTAAAAGTGACAATATTGTATATAATGATGTGTTTTGTTAATCATATAACAATGCAATTGGAATTAGTCGGTTATTGGTTATCATAGGTGTAGGGGTTTTTCATGTATGGGTGAGGAGGGATATTTGTGTTATCTCAAGTCATGTTTGTGTGGTTGTTCATGATTAATCCTGTGTAAGACCTGTTTTTGTCTTTATCTATTTCTTGTATTGTATTGTTCTAAAAAAAATTTATAAAAAAAAAAAAAAAAAACTTTTAACATTCTATAACCTTCCGCTAGTACCGCTAGTACCCGCCTCCGCACCTCACAAATCCCCTCCCCTCAACCCCCAAGATATATATATAGATATATATATATTATAATATATTATATTATATATATATATATATATATATTATTTATATATATTTATATATATATATATTTTATATATAATATATATATATATATATATATATATATTTTTATATATTGTACATAATCTACCATTATATAATCCAAAGCTCTTTTGAAACTCTTGTCGAACCCTCCCAAATCTTTTTTTTTATATTTTATTTAAAACTTTGACTTTTACAAAATATAATATGTAAACTCATTTAAGTCAAAATAAATTAACCACAATCCTCCCTACAGCTAAGTTACACACCACACTTACAACTCCGTGTGAGTACACCCCACCCTCCTTCCTCCTCCCTCATCCTATCACTTAACCCAAACCTGTTGGAGCTTACTCAACAGAATTACATGATATGAACAACATTTTATATTAACATCCCTCGAAATGGTACTTAATGAACGACTACAGACCATGCAATGCATTGCACTGAACATATTATACAGACATATTACCCCCCCCCCCCCTAGTGGTTATCCAACCCCCCACTATTTCCCAACCTAACATACTATAAACAATGAATGTTGCCTAATCTAAAGTCACACAGCAATGATCCAAACATTAATTTAGTAATTGTCCTAATGGTTCAGTTACATAACAATATGTATTACACAACAATGGTGTTATAGAAAAGTCACAAAGACATACAAAATTATTTCAAAACCATAAGAATAAACTTAGCCCTCAAAATCCAAAAACATGTAGCCTTTACACATTTAAACATGCAATTCCAGTGTTAAAACAATAACACAGCTTCAACTATGACCATTCAAGCTTTATACAGCTTATATGGACATTACATAGTGCTATTGACAACAGTACAATACAACATAAAATAAAAACCATGACAAAGTAACACATAAAGACTGTGCCTACCCACGCACCTAACCACAAAAACTATAACACCACTGTTGCCCAACTTTATTTACACTATCTGACGTGCTTTTAACCTCTTTACTCTCAAAACAAACTGAAAATTGCAGAACACCAGTGACGAACAATAATGCACAGACATTAATCAAACATATAAATATATTCCTGGACACCGTGCATGATCACAGCATCAACACTATGCGTGCAAGGCACCTAGAAAACAAGTTGGAGCAAACACATGCAATTATTATAGCAAATCTCCAAATTACAATGTCTTTTACCGTAAATCAATATTACCACAACAATATGATAATAAGTATAAAAGTCCTGTCACACAAAAACTGGCCAGCTCCACAGGTGCTAGCACTCGTGGTCCACATATTATTCACTCATGCTTCACTCATCCAACACTCTCGCAAAACTTTTGTTATCCATTACCAGGGAGGCAACCCTGTTTTCACCCCTGATTTCCCCTACCCCGCAACACTTTCCAATCATACCCTCCCCTCCCTCGTTTATTACAAGTCTAATAAAACCTGTAACGTAAGTTGCCTATATCCCTCTGAAAAAATCCTTCACCCACCTCCTCCCATAAATTTCTTTTATTTCTACATACCGTTTTATGAACGTTAACGCTAACACCCTCCTCTTCACCTCAGTAACCTGTTTGCCCCGAAATTCCCCAATATATAGATATAATCTCCCCTTAATGTATCCCACAGCTCTGATTACACTTTCCTCCCAACCCCCCACGTCGAGACTTAATGCTCTCAATACAGAAATTCCTTTACCTCCTATCCTATTTATCACCCTATTTAACCACCCTTGACACTCCTCAGTCCATACAAAATATACTACATGAAAAGCCGACTCCTCCCCACCACATACCCCACACTCCCCCGTCAACGACTCGTCTATCCGTAGAACCACACCCGACGGTAAAATGCCCGTGCAAGAAAACGATACATTACATCCCGAACACGAGGTTGCAACCTCATCCTACTCAACCTATTCCATATACTTCCCCATGCATTACATGGGGAAAAATTCCTCTACAGGCGCTACAACCTCCCGGCTAACAATCTACACAACTACCTTTTTAACCTTTGCTGGTTTCCTCGATCCCACGCCAGAGCCCTCAACACAGTTTCACCACTCATGCAACTCAAACTCCTGTTTTACATCCGTTGAAAATCTGTTATGGATCCTGGCCAAACCCCCCCACCCACACTTTCCCTCTCACCTCCCTTTTAATGAAGACACATTTGACCCTCCGCTTTAAGCCCCAGCAATCCCAGCCCCCCTTACTTACAGGTAACTTTAAACCACATCTCTTTTAAATCCAATCACAGCTCGAACCCACAGAATTTAAAAAACCCTTCCCAAATTTATGTTCGTTATTGCTGGCCCAGTTAATGGGAACACGGCTCCCAAAGTGCCATACTTTGCTATACAGTAAGTATTAACAACAATGGCACGCTGCACAAGGGTCAAATGAAAAAGGTCGCAATGCACCCAAGCGTCCTGAATCCTTTTTACCTTTCTAAGCGAGTTTTCCTGCGTGCCACAGGTAGATCGTCTGCATAAAAAAGGGACCACAGATTTTTAACGAATTCACCTGCTTCCTCACAACTGCACTCCCCCAAAATCAACCCTACCGCCCAAGCTCCTAACCCCATGACATGGATTTATCTGAATTTACCCTCATACCAGTTGCCCCTGCGAACATTTGTATACCCCGTCTAATGTGTCCATTGACATCCCCTCCTGATCAGAACAGTTGTGTCATCCACATCCCCAAATTAAAATGGCCAAACCCTCGCAACCTCACACCTGGTCCCTTACGTGACACATACGCTGCTTCATCAATCTATAAAAGGGGTCCTGTACGCATGCAAACAATAATTGTGACATAGGAACCCCCCGCCTAAGTCCCTACCTTTTCAATCTTCCCACCCAATCGACCATTAATCTGTACCCTCGCCATTGCACCTCCATACAACGCCTCAACCCCGCCCCCTATTTTTCCCCAAACCCCCCGGGCCCTGAGGATGGCTTTCAATGCTTTCCGATCCACTCTATCGTATGCCCCCTTGGGATCGAGCGCCACCAACCTCCCTCCCCCCCCCCTTTTGCCTCAAAGAAATCCCTAAGTAAAACCCATGCCCCCCCACCATTTGACCTCCCTGGCAAACCAAACTGAGTTTTTGATACTACCCGCCCTACCCCACACTTGACCCGATTTCACAAAAACTTCGCAAACAATTTATAATCTGCGCATAACAACGAGATCGCCCGGTAAACCCGAAGCGTATGCTGCCCTTACCCTTCGGTACCAATACAACGACAGCCGTTGCCTGCTTCTCACCCAGCTCACCTCTCTCCTTCATGCAAATTTAAACCTAACCCGAAAATGCCTCAATAATCCAATGCTGCTGATAAAAATCTACGGAGTCCATTTAATTCCGGTGCTTTGCCTTTCGCATTCACTTAAAACCCTCATATTTCCCCTCAGTTATTCGCACCCAGTGTTCCTATCACTGTTACCAACTGACATACCAACACTCCACACACTTTTAAAACCCATCCTCTACCCTTCGTTGCCAGTTACTTTCTACCACTTGTCAGCAAACGCCCCATTCCTTCGTAGCTTGTATGTCTGCCCCTCCCTGTTTCCTCCTATCGATTCATGAACCCCAACCATGGAATTTTCATTGCCTCTGTCTTTGTTTCTGCCTATGCAATACGCACGATGAAGGCATTGCCCATAAAATCTTCCACCCCCGCCGTACCGCACCGCTTGGAACCTCTATCCTGTACCTAGCAGCTTTCCTTTAATTGCATAATTTCAAACATTGGATAAGTTTCCCCACGCCCCCTCGCATAAAACCCGTAATCTTTTCCTCCAAATAGTTAGCAAGCCATATTTTAAAATTTGATAGTTTCCTTCCTTTATTTAATATTTGCTTAACCGTTCTTTAGCACACCATCCCACCACATCACCACATCCTTACCCTTTATTCTGCACGTAACCCTCCCCCCAAACGTTGCAAATCCCTCTATCCCCTCCTCAAAACCTAAACACACTTGTATTTAATTTCCAATATCCCTAGATATCCGCTAGTGACTCCCACGCCACTCGCTACTTCGGGCCATGATCCGAATAAACTACTTCTATTGTCGGAAAATGTCAACCCAACCCCTTTAGATTATACGCCATAACCTAGCAGCGTAACCCCGTCTTACAAAGTGTGTCTACCTCCACGCCCCTCCTCCAACCGCTCCGCACTGAATTTCTCAAAAGATTCGCAAGGCCGCCCACCGTCCCCGCCCTTTTGGTTCCACGTCAGCCCTCCTAAAACGCAGTTCAGTCGCCACCAACGATGGCCAACGCAGGTAAACCACGTAAAAAAAGAAAACTAGTTCTTTCACATACAAAATCCCTTTTTACCCTCACCATCATTTTCCGCTGGTGGCATAACACATACAAAAGAATACCCGCTGTCCCATCCACCACCCATCCCCGTTGCAATACTTTCTTTCCCCCTCCTCCCCCCTCACTTCCCTTAAGCAACACAAACGGGCTTGCCTCCCTGATCAATATACCCACACCACCTTTCAGACGTGCAGATGGCAGAGTCATGACCCGAAACCCCTCCACCTCGAGCACTCTTCCCTCCTTGAAATTGTGTTCTTGCAGGAACACTACATCCACCCTATATTTATACAGAAACATTCGAAACCCTTCCTTCTTCACACTATTACACAGTCCATTTACGTTCACAAATTTATACACCTAAGGCCTCTTTATAGTTCCAAAACCCCTTTCCCCCTCTCTTCATTCATCCCAGGGCCCCTGCCCAGAGCCAGCACAAGGCTTCACTCCATCAACCCCTCCCCCTTTCTTGCGATGCCCCTTATGTGACTGCTTCGACATTGCCCCTTCCTTCCTCCCAGACCTCTGCGCCGGCGTCAGGACATCATCTGAGTCTGACGCCGCGCTCTCTTCCTCGTGTGCCCTTACATCCATGTTATCTTCTGAGGTTTCCCCCACGATGAACCTCAAACCTCCACCACGCCCCGTTCCACAGCACACGGCGACAACTCTCTCTTACTAGTTGGCCCGTCAACCCTGCTATGTTTTTTATCCTTACATTCCTCTACAGGCACCGCCGTGTCTCTCACCAGTCAGGAACAACATCCTCTGCAGGCGGTGTCAATGTCCTTAACACCTCCTGAAGCTCTTCCTCTAGAGCCTGCACTCTCCCGCACTTGCCCTTCTGTACTTGTCCTTTGTGTAGTAAAAAGATCCTTTTACCCTCACAGCTTACCTCACACATGGGCCATTCTCCTCTTTGGAATCCTCCACCTCTTCACTCCACAAGCGCCCAGGCCTTGCTTGCGCACTGGGCTCTCAACAGCTATCATGTGGTTTAAATGGGGCTTTACCAGTTTGCGCTGGCGCCCTCCTCAGCTTCACGCACTCTGCCGCCATATGGTCGTACGCCCCACATATTCTGCACGTACGTCTCTGTCCGGCTACCGTACCTAACTTGCGTCCTGAAGTCCCCCAACCACGACGTAAGACGGTATGGGGTGTCTCAGAGTCATCTTCAGGGAAAGGTTACCCTCCGGACGTCCCATGTAAGCACCTGCCGTCCACTTGCCCTTTTGTGCCGGATGTACGGTTCCCTATGTCTCAAAACACTCTATGTCAGCCCCATCTGCCTCAAATGGGACATTACGTATCTTAACCCACGTAAAGTGGCGAGATACGTCGATTTAAACGCACCTTCACAGCTGGAGTAGCATCAAGATCACGTCTTGGAACCTCGTCACCAAAGACTCATACACGGACGTGGAATTCAGTTTGACGAAGATTCTATAAGCCCCATTCAGGGCTACACCTACCCTCATCGTCCTGGATTCCATAGGTCTCCCTAATGATTGTCGGGGGGTAAGACTTGCACTGAAGAGGGTGAAATCGCCCCACGAAGCAGCTCAATACCCAAAGGTATTTACGCGCCTCCTCACACTCAGCGCCATGTTGATACAAGGTAGCTCGCCTGAACAGCGAGGGGTGCAGCGCACAACCTCACTCGACCATGGTCAGGGAGCGGGAAAGATGACTCCCAAATCTAGGCTTAGTGCATGCAGAACCGACAAACCCCCCGGCCCCACCCCCTGTACCCCCCTACTTAACCAATACCTAACACCCTCCAGTCCCTCACAAAAGTATACTGCATGGAACGCTGTCTCCTCCCCCTCACAGATTCCGCACCTCACGCCCACAATTACCTTCTGGTTCTTAGTAGTACCTCCCCCGACGGTAGTATGCCATGCAGAATACGAAACGTTACCTCCCTCACCCTAGGCTTTAACTTCAGCTTGCTAAACCTATACCAAAAACTCTTCCTTGCGTACATGGGGAACAAAACCTCAATGGGACAACAATCTTTCCTGCAAGAACCTACACAACCCCTATTTGAATTTCCCGGGTTCTCTAAACCAACATCAAAGCCCTCAAAAAAGCTTCACATTCCCTTTAACTCAACATCACCATGCAGCTTTCCCAACCCATCATGTACTGTTTTCAGTTGCCCCTACCCTCCATCCTTCGCACTAAACCTCCCATTTAAGAAACACACATTTAACCCTCCTCAGATCCATCAACCCCAACCCACCCTGGTGCACAGGTAACATTACAACCTCTCTCCTCAGCCAATCGCACCTTGAACCCCCCAAAAAATAAACACCCGTCTCAGTATTCCCACAATCGCCGTCCCTGTTATTGGGAACACAGCTGCTATGTGTCAAACCTTACTATACAATAATACATTTATTACAATCAGTCTTTGCACAAGAGTCAGATGATGAGGCAGCAATGAATCCAGACGCCCCAGAATCCTTTCCTTCAATCTATTTGAGTTTCCTCTCCAGCAGCGTCCAAGTCCAAGTGAGGAATGTCTAGCCTCATGGGTGACCTTGAAAATGGCACTATACGACCCGCATGCCATTTACATCCATACTGCATGTGTCTAGTGAGGTGAATGTCCCTCCCTCCCCTTTCCTATTCACCGGTATCCCTTAACTCGTCGCCATTATCTACATATGGGATAAGGGCGGGTTTAGCCCATCCAGGATAAACAGTACTCCAAGCCAGCCAGTGAGGGCCAAGTTACACTGCAGTTACATCTGTCCTGAATCCAAGCATGCCTTTGTGAACGTTCTACAGTGTACCAGCCATACCATTGTTTCTCCTGCATTGAGAAAGTGTGGGTTGATAAGCCAGATGCTTTAAAAAGTGAGTAATGTCAGGCAGAGTGGAGTAGTCTCTGGTCTCTACCACCATCAACCACATATCTCTCCATGCTTATACATTGTAAACCACCACTCACAGACCAAATGAAAAAAAGAAGATATTCTGAGCGCTGATGACAAAGCCGCAGGCTCTGTGAGCCATTGGAGAGCGCAGATTCATCCCTCAGAAGTCGACTGTCAAGATGCTGTGTAACTACGTCAACTTTCTTTTACACCTTGTCCTCATTGCTCTTGGGACGTGTGGACCTACTGCGCAAACGCTCCTCAGTTGCCTGACTGCAGTGGTGTGATGTGGTGCTTGTCACGTCTCTGCCGTCAAACCAGGAGAACTATCATCAGTCAACATGGCGTTTAGTCACAGACGCAGGATCAACACTGTCAGCGTTGAGCTTCTCCGAGGGGCAATAACACCAGTTTCAGACCTGGTATTACTACCTAAAATCATCAGAGAGACGTATGGCATTCAGGATGGAGAGTTATATTGGGTAGCCTTAAACGGAGCACAGAATTTTTGTGAAACTGCTCTCAGCAATGGTCTATGAATCGTTGGTCAACCATTTTCAGAACGTAAGTCTTGATGCAACACCAGCTGTTCGTGTGAGGATGATCGATGTATCCAGGCATTATACATGGATCAAACTGCATAATGTCCCCTTTGAGGCTGATGAGACAGACATCAGATAAGTTTTTGAGAAGTATGGGACTGTTCATTTGGCCCACCATGGTACATGGGTGATGGGTGCCTATGCAGGTCTGCCAGAAGGCACTTTTAACCTAAAAATGACATTGCAACACTCCATACCGTCCTATGTGTACCTACAGGAATTCAGGACACAGGTCATGGTTTTGTACCCTGGGCAAAGACATACATGCTGACTATGTCGGGAATATGATCACATAGTGGCGGCATGTGGGAAGCGGCAACGAGCTCCTGACCCAGAGGCAGAGGCATCTGCTTCTACACCAGAGGGAGCAGGTGATGATCAACGACGTGAAGGAGGGCGTGGTCGTCTATGGAGCGAGATAGTGGATGAGGCGCATAAGGCTGGGGGAGAGGGTGAGGCCCATGACCAGTTTCCTTGCCCAGAGACACTTCCAGTGGATCGGGTTGAGCAGAAAGTACAGGAGGAAGTGTTTGAAATTGAGGAGGAATTAGCTGAGGTGCTGAAGTCCTTGTCACTGCCTGAGGAGGAGGCTGCACCTGGAAAGGTGGTAGATGACGAGTTGACAGCTGCGGTTCATCAACAACAGGAGAACTATCTGGACGAAAGGAGTGACAGCTGAGAGCATGACTGAGGTGTCACCGGGATCATTGAAACAGTGTACAGTGGAGGTTTTGGTACATTGTGAGGCATCCCCAGACCAAGCTATGGAGGATGCGATTGTCACAAGAAAGAGGGCCGCTGCATCAGATTCAGATGTCCTAACGCCAGCGCAGCAGCCTGGGAAGCAAATATGGGCAGAAGGTGAAGGTAGTGGTGGCCACGACAGGAGGCACCGAAAGAAGGTGGGGGGGAGAGAGGGAAGTGTGAAGGTGACAAGTGGACCCATAAGTTCTGGTGCCCATTGGAAGAGTGAAGAGAGGAGGCAGGGGTGGAAACTTTAATAGGCCTCCGGTGTATGACAGTAAACATTAATGGTTTGTGTAATAGTGTAAAGAGAGAATGGTTTAGAATGTTTCTGAATAAATTTAGAGTGGATGTTGTGTTCCTTCAGGAGCATAATTTTAAGGAGGGTAGGGTGTTGGAGGTGGCAGGGTTTCAGGTGGTAACTCTGCCATCTGCCCATTTGAAAGGAGGAGTGGGTATACTAATTAGGGAGGTGAGCCCGTTTGTTTTGCAGAGAAGTGAGGGGGGAAGGGGGAAGGGTGTTGCGCATGGATGGTTGGTGGATGGGCAAACGTGTGGCCTTTATAAGCATGTACATGCCTGCAGAGACTAACGTACAGGTGAAGCAGGAGTTTGTGTGTGAAGACCTTGTGTTTTTTTTTCCGTACATTACCGGAGGTGGCAATAGTAGGAGGTGATTGGAACTGCATTATTAGGAGGGCCGACGTAGAACCGAAAGGGGCAGGCTATGTGTCGGTGACCCTAAGAGATTTAATGAGGGATATTCGTTACGGGATGCGTTTTGAGGGGGGGTGTGGGTGACAGAGCATACATTTGTTAGGAGAGGGTATGCAGCGAGGTTAGATAGAGTGTATCTTTCTCATGTGATCTTTCAAAACTGTTGAAGTAGCATGGTCGGATCACAGAGCAGTGTTGGTGGAGGTCGGGTGGGAGGCGCTTGCGGAATATAGAGTTACTGGAAATTAAATATAAGTGTATTGAGTATGAGGGGGGGGTTAGAGGGATTTTCTGTCCTATGGAAGAGCTTAGCGAGGATGCACAGGGGTGGAAAATGTGAAATGGTGGATATGTAGCCAAGGAAAAAGGATTAGG
>NW_026469686.1:0-11910 GCF_026875155.1 Cherax quadricarinatus
AAAAAAATTTCACAGTAAATTCATTATTTATTTTAAAAGTATTTGTAATTATGAGGGAGAGGGGGAGTAGTACTTATTTGTAGGAAGTCAGGTGCAGGTACCCCGGTGTAGGTAGCCCTGGCTCCCCGTCTCATATTTAATATAACGATTTTTTAAAACATCCCAGAGAGGTAAAATACACATACAGTACACTCATTATTTACCTTAAAATATGTGTAGTTTTTTAATATAGGAAGAGAGGCAAAGTAGTATTTATTTGTAGGAATCAGTGTAGGTAGCCGGTAGGTGTAGCCCCCCTGGGCTACCCCTACCGGCTACCTACACTTTGGCCAGAGCCATATTGTTAACATCGTATGTCTTGTTCACTGAATTTAATCATTTGTAACAGCTACCTTTAGATGCCATCATAAACGAAGGTAGAAGTAATGAAAAATTTTCATGCCGGGAAAATTGTAAACAAAAGCAGAGTGAGGGAGTGGCTGGGCCCCAAACGCAGATTCATACACGTTTTCTCTGATGGTTTGAGCAGAGAAAAACGTAATGTTGTCCCTCCACCGGCTACCACACAGCTCCACAGGTATTATTATCAGGGCAATAAATATGCAATAAATGCCAGACAACAAGTTTACACTGACTTATATTAAGTTAGCAATAGAAATAGGCATAAAAACACAACAAAAGGTAAGATCCACACAGGTACACTTTTTTACTTCCCTTTAAAAATATTAATATTAATGTGTGAGAGGTAAGTAGCAGGGTGTTTATTGAATAAAAATCAGAATGGCACCCATCATCCTCAACTTGGCACTTAAAGCAAGAGGCTTACGACTTCTCTTTTTATCACAGCTAACCTTAGACGCCATCGTCAATGGCGAAAGAGTAAACGGAGGAGAGAGAAACGAGATACAGAGTTGAGACAATGTAAGAACACAAACCGAACGGTAGTGGACGATCACTTGGTCAGGCGAAATAAATGCGTATTTAAAATGTGTCTACTTTTAGTTCATTCACGTACGTTTGTAAGAGTTTGTTAAAACATTTACCTCAATATTTTTTTATAATAATAATTACCTCACAATACAAATACTCTTACATTGGTACAAGTTAGTTCAGAATAAACAAAAAAGCAACACACCATTTTTAGAGTGAAAGAAGAAAAATAAATAATAATAATAACGAGCAATTGGTGGAATGATGTAAAGAGAGTAGTAAGGGAGAAAAAGTTAGCATATGAGAAAGTTTTTACAAAGTAGAAGTGATGCAAGGAGGGAAGAGTATATGGAGAAAAAGCGAGAGGTTAAGAGAGTGGTGAAGCAATGTAAAAGAGAGCAAATGAGAAAAGTGGGTGAGATGTTATCAACAAATTTTGTTGAAAATAAGAAAAAAGTTTTGGAGTAAATTTAAAACAAGTTAAGAAACCCCAAGAAAAACAAAGGGGGATTTTTGTCATTTAAAAATTTTAAAAGGGGAGGGGAAAATTAAAAATTGGAGAGTTTGAGGTTTGGGAAGAGGGAAAGGGAATATTTTGGGGAAAATTGTTAAATGTTGTTGAAAGATAGGGAAGCTGGATTTCGTGTATGGGGGCAAGGGGGAAATAACTTTTCTTGTGGGAAAGTGAGGAAGGGGCCAGTTGTGAGGGGGGGGGAATTTCGGGGAGGCAGTAGGTAAAATAAAAGGGGGGAAAGGGCACCCGGGTTTGGGAAGGGGGAAAAGATAAAAAAATGTTAAAAGAAAGGGGGGGAAATAATTTTTTGGGAGTTTTTTTGGTTTGCAATTATTTAATAAATGTTTTAAAAGAGGGAAAGGAAAAAGGGTTTTGGCGGAGCATCCCATATTTTTCCTTTGTATAAAGGAAAAAGGGGATAAAAGAGAGTGAAAAAAATTAAGGGGGATAAGCCCTGCTGAGAAAAACCGGGTAAAGTGAATGGAAAGAGTTATTTTTAAAAAGAATTAAGAGTAAAAAACAGAAAATGGGTTAGAAAGATGACAAGGAGGTTTTTGGGAAAAAGGTAGGGGGTTTGGGGGCCCCAGGTGTTTACAGTGAACAAAAAAGTAAAAAACAGTATTTTGAAAAGGGAAAAAAAGAGGTTTTTGGGTTGGCTTTTTTATGGTTTTGGGAAAAAAGGCAAAAAAAACAGGGTGGATTAGGGGGGAAAAGGGGGCCAAAATTTTTGCAAGTGTTTGGGAAAGGAGGTGGGTTTAAACTGAAAGCATTTAAAGGGATTTTTTTACGAGGAAAAGTGGGGCCCTCAATTTAAAGAGTATGAAAGGGAAAGGGGGAAATTTTTTCCCAGTAAAATTTCCCCCCTTTAAAACAAGGATGGGGTTGAGTCACCGTGGTTGTTTAAATTACTTTTATAGAGGGGGTTTTGTAGAGAAAAAATTTGGCCGAGGGCCCCTTGGCAAGAGGCGGGGAAATTTAAAAAAAAAGTAAAGAATCTCACACAAAGGGGGAGTTTTTCACACCCTCCCTTTTTTGCTGATGACACTTTTGCTTTTGGGGGAGATTCTGAAGAGAATTTTCCAGAAAATTGGGGGGATAAATTTTGGGGTTGGGTGTGCAAAAAAAGGAAAAATTAAAGGGAATTAAAAAGGGAAAAAGAAAAGGTTTTTGAGGATAACAAAAGATTAGGTGTTAAAGATTGGATATCAATTGGGGGGAGAAAAGTATGGAGGGGGTGGGAAAGAAAACAGATATTTGGGGGGTGGACCCTGTCAGGGTGGGTCCCAAAGAAAGATGGGTAAACCCAAAAATTGATGAGGGGAAACGGGGGGAGTGGTTTCAAATTTTGGGGTCTGTGGGAGGGCAAAGAACTTTGTCCCCTTTGGGGGCAAAGAGGGGAATTTTAAAAGGAGCATAGGGTTTTTCCAATGCTCTTATATGGGTGGGGAAGGGATGGGTGATGAATGTTGCACGAGGAGAAGGGCTGGAGGCAGTGGAGATTCATGTCTGGGGGCAATGTGGGGGGTGTGAATATAATGCAGAGAATTCGAGTTTGGAAGTTAGGAGGAGGTGGGGATTACAAAAACGTTGTCCAGAGGGCTGAGAAGGGGTTGTTGGGGGTGGTTGGGATGTAAGAAAATGGAGCGAAACAGAATGACTTAAAGAGTGTACGTCTGTAGGGGAAAGGAAGGGGGGTGGGGGCGGCCTAGGAAAGTTGGAGAGAGGGGGTAAAGGGGGTTTTTGTGGCGAGGGGCTTGGATTTCCCAGCAGGCTGCGTGGCGTGTTTGTAGGAGTAATGGAGACAAAGGTTTTTAAACTTGACTGCTGTTGGAGTGTGGCAAAGTAACATTTGAAGGGGTTCAGGGAAACCCGGCGGGCCCCGGACTTGGTCCGGGAGAGGGGAAGACGGGGGCCTGCACTCTGAAGGGGGGGGTTTAATGTTGCATTTTAAAAAAATGTAGTGTTAAAGCACCCTTTTTGGCAAGACAGGATGGAGTGAATGGATTGGGAGAAGTTTTTCTTTTTCGGGCCACCTGCCTTGGTGGGAATGGGCCCAGTGGATAATAAAAAAATAATAAAAAATAATAATAAAATAAAATATTAATTTTTATAAAAGGCTCTAAACCCACAAGGGTTGTGTTGGATTGTATAAAGTAAAGGCAATGAAAAGAATGTTTTTCTACAGTTATCCCCCGGTTTGAAAAGAAAACGTATTCTTCCGACATACCTACACAGCTGCTTTGTAAAAAGTCTATATTTACATCAATTTTATTTTTGATTGTATGTATATTTTTATATGCTATGTAATGGGTTTTTATATAATTTGAGGAAAATTCATAGATGGATTAATAAAAATGCCTATATTGATGTAAAATAGACATTTAGTGTGCCCAAGAGTGATTATTATTATTAGTATTGGCGTTATGGGGAAAGAGGGACTTAGCGATTTAATGTGTCCTGCACACAGCACAGTTGTGTAAGAAAATTAGGTACAGGTACACATAAGTATTTCGACCACATATATAATGGAGTAACTTTAAAACACGGGAAAATTTTGGGGAAGAAGTTACCTGACATAATGTGTGGTACGGAAAAAATGTAAACAAGCTGGGTGGGGGGCGCCGATTTGAAAGACACTTACCGTATGGTAAATTTTTTGGGGGTCAAATTTGGGAATCGGCCATTAATAGAAGGGCCATAAGGCGAAACGCGTAAGCGGGCCCTTACTGTAGGATAAACAAATTAGGCAGTTATTGGTTAATACAATGAGTGTACACTTTACAATATACAGTGGACCCGGTTAACGATTTAATCGTGCAAGAGGGAAATTTCGTAGGGAAAATAATCGTTTTGGGAGAGAATTTCCCATAAGAAATTTATGGAAATAAATTAATCCGTGCAAGACGCCCAAAAGTATGAAAAAATTTTTTTTTTACACATGAAATTTTAAATTTTTAATACACACAAATTTGAAAAGGCATGCATAATTAAATGACACTTACTTTTTTTTGAGATCTGTGAGGGATTGATGGGATGGGGGAGGGGAGGGGCATTATCTTTACTGTTTAGAAGGGGAATCCCCTTCATTACGACTTGAGTATACAAGTCCTTTTCCGGGGTTACTTCCTTCTTCTTTAATGCCACTGGGCCAGTTCAGATCACTGGACCTCTTTCGCCAACAAATCTTTCCATAGAGCTCTGTACCTCCCGTTCTTTACGATTTTCCAAAAATGGGCCCACACTTGTCATTGAAATAGTCAAAGCACGGCTTGCACAGCTGTGTCAGGGTGATTTTATCTAAAAAGGGTTTTTCAGTTCAACCACTGTGAACTTTTCCCTTAATCTTTGAAGTAGGCAAAATGGATTCCACAATGGCATAGGTTTCCCTCAGGGTTAGCCAAAACCCTTCAAAATCTTTCTTAATTTCCAAAAAATTTTCTCACCTTTTTACCACAGGGTGGCATAGAAGCTTTTTGGGCCTGGCCCACTTTTTTTCCAGAAACAGCACCGAAAATACTGTAATAATACGAAATATTGATGTTCTTGGATGTTACGCGGAGGCGGCTGGTAAACAATGGGACGGAGCGGCACATTTTGAGGCTGGCGAGGGCACATTGGACGCGTCTCGGACAAAATCGTATGCGGTTTTTAATCAGTATGCGCGGCAAAATTTTGCGATAAAAGTAATCGTTAGGGCGAAAAATCGCTATGCGTGCCATCGTTATGCGGGGGTCCATTTGTACATTATAATGGTCTCACAGGCCACAAATGTTATTAGAAAAAGAAAAAAATTAGAAAAGAAAAAAAAAAGTATAAAAAACATAAAATAAAAAAATGGGATTTTGTGGAAGTTCACTGATGTTGCCAAACCCCCCTGTTTATTTTGGGGTTAACTTCCCGCCGCCTGTATCTCGGGAAGTACTGATCAGAATTTTTTTTTTTTGTCTTATTACTTTCACAAAAATATACTCTTTAATTCTGTAAGAATTTTTTTTTTTTTTCAAAATTTCTTGGACACTGGAGCACCACTTCAGATTTTGGCCTTGGACCCTGAAGGGGTTAAGGTAAAAAAAATTTGTTAATACTTCTGGGTGTCTGGAACGGATTAATTAGATTTACATTATTTCTTGTGGGGAAAATGGTTTCTGTTTTCGTGGATCACTCTGGAACGAATTAAACACAAAAACCAAGTGTGTATCAAGTGTCTACTGTGTAGCAGAAACCTTTAAAATAGGCTGGGAGCCTTACCCTTTCCTTGGGGAAATCACAATTCACCCACCACACAAACCCATTCTCTCATGTCTAAGCCAAAATTTACTGCTGACAGCATATTTGAAGGAGACATTGGTGTCAATAACCAAAGCTATGCAGGAGACTGTGGAAAGGATTAATGGCATAAAAAAAAAAATTTTTGTTGATGGCACCCCAAAAAGTTAACTTGTAATGGTCCAAACGTATATATAAGTTCACTACCCCAGGTGCCTCGATTATTTGAAAAAATATTTTTTTTTTGAAATAAAGAGCACTTTTTCTAAGTGTTAAAAGGGTAAAAAAAAATGGGTCAGTACTTTGAGATATGAAGCCAAAAAGTTGGCACTGGATGCTCACCTGACAGCACGTCCAGTCCTTCCACTTGCAGAAGTGTTGCCGATATACCTTTTTTTCTCTTTTCTTATTTATATAACTTTTAAAGTTCTGATAATTACAATTAATAGTAGTTCTTATCATTTCATAACCAATCTTTGTTCTGACACTAGTATTAGGTACTGAAATTGTACTCAATCGTCACAAATGCACTGACAGTTTGGGCATTTACACCTGCTTTTGGGCCCTTTACTGTTGTCTTGGAATATATACAAAGTATATGTCAGCAATGTTCTGGACACATGGGAGTATATAAGAAGAAAAGAGGAAGAGGAAAAAGTATTAGTAATAATGGTAGTAGTAGTAGTAGTTCTTCCCTTGAAGCATGTAAAACAAGCCCAGTCCACCCCTGACAGTGAAGTGAAAAATAAGAGCTGACATTTTATGAGCATACGAAAGGGTGTGGTGATAAGACTTGATAAGATTAGAAGTGACATTTGACGAGTGTTGGCCCCGCTTTGTTTTTACTGGTACACAAACGTATCTTGTCAAACTCCGTCTATCAGTCTATCCATCTAGGTCTCTGTCTCAGAGAGAGCCACAAGACAGCGTCATCACGTTTACTCATATCTTTCAAGCAGAGTATAGCAATTTGGATTTTTTGGGGTTATCCTAGGTAACTTACACTAAAGGATACTTTATTTATGTGTACCTGTGAGACAGAGTTAGAGACAGACAGAGAACCCGAGGTAGACTTAGACAGACAAACGGATTATTATTATCAAAAAAAGCGCCCCAACCACAAGGGCTGTACAGCACTGCAGGACAGGAAGGAAGTCAGGTATCAGGTGCAAAAGGGAGAGGGATAATTAGTAGGTTATGGAGAACAGCAGGGCAGTGGATAGTGCAGGGGTAGAGGGTAGCAAGAGATTGAGGTAGAAAGGCTGAGGGGAGTGCGAAAGGTATCTTCATCAGAGTTTGTGAAGCAAGTCAATTGTTGTCAAGAAGTCAATGAGAGAGTCAGGATTAAAGGAGGGTCCATCAGCAAGAAGGGAAGGTAAAGAGAGAGTAGAGCGGAGACGACGTTGGGGGGTAAATCTGCGTGCTTGTTGATAGAGAAGCAGTCTAACAGAATGTGGCTAACCGATACTGGAACCTGATACATCTCCCCAGAGAGGAACAGGGTGCCAATGCGAAGACAGGAGAGAGTAATCTCCCCAACTTCGACACTGATGACAAGAGACCCGGGCCCTAACCTATACTCGGTTTAATTAGAATGAAGTTTGTTACCGGAGTAGATTAGACCAACGTTTTTTGCCAAAGGGCGTGAAGGTCGGGAGCTTTTTATAGCAAAATAGTCCGTAAAATGGAACACCTCTATATGACATAACTGGGAGGTCATGTACTACGACCATAGTGCAGTGTCTACCTGTTCATTGCCCTGTACGTCAACATGACCAGGGACCCAACAAAAAACATCTTTATGCTTGGTAGAGATATGGCATAGCCAAAGTTGGATATGGGTAGAGATATGGGGGGTAGCCAAAGTTGGATACGGAGGACTAGGGGGTGAGGTGTATCAAATTTTCGATAGCCTGTGGAGCACTAAGGGAGTCTGAGACAACCGTAGATGATGACACAGGCATAAAAGCAATACGAATAATGCTGCAAAAATTTGGCATACAGTTTAGCTGTAAAAAATGCTAGCTGAGAATAGAAAACCCTTTCCCTCGCACGACACTGTCCGGAAACACTGCTGCGAATCGGGACGCCATCAGAAGACTTTGACCCATCTGTGTACACTGCAATGGCATGAGAATGAGAGCGGAAGTGGTCAAAAAGAGAGCAGGAAACTGCCGAGGCAGTTGAGCTTCGCACAAGGGAGTGAGAAAGAACAACTCGAATAGCTGGAACTTCCCAGGGGGGCAGGGAAAAGTGGGATGCTATATGAAACATAGGAAGGTGGTAACTGAAGGAAGACAAAGCGAATGTAGGCGAAGGGGAAAAAGGGACGGAGCAAACAGGGGCGACGAACAAATAAAAAATGTCTACTAACATTGGTGACTATTCTATATAGGGAAAAGGATTACGGAGAGCATGAGAGCGAACATAGTAGCGAAGGCAATGGGCATCACGGCGATTGGAAAAGGATGGAATATTCACTTCACATAGAGGCTCTCAACAGGAGAGCGAAAAGAACCAAGGCATAGCGTAATCCCTGGTGATGGATGGGATTAAGGCTAGTGAGAGTAGCAGGAGAGGCTGCTGAATAGATCTGGTCACCATAATCAAGTTTTGATAAAATGAGAGCTGAATGTAGGTGAAGGAGAGTTAGACCATCAGCTCCCCATGAAAGATGAGCAAGAGTTTTAAGAAGGTTCAACCAGCTGTGACAAGTTGCTTTCAGAGAGGTAATGTGAGGTTTCCAGGATAACCCATGGTCAAAGAGAAGGCCTAGAAAACCTGACAGTATCACATTCAGGGATACATGAGCCATAGAGGTACAAAGGATGAGTGGGGATGACAGAGCATCTAGTGAAGGGAATTTTGGGGAGTTTAGTACTGGAAAATTTAAACCCAGCATGGTGGTCCAATTGGAAACACGGTCGACCGCATGCTGGAGAGAAACTGTAATGAGGTGGCAGTCAGCGCCTGCCCCAAGCAATAGCGAAGTCATCAACATAGAGTGATCAAATATTGGATGGAAGGAGAGAGGCCAAATCATTTATAGCAAGGAGAAAAAGTGTTGTGCTCAGAACACATCCCTGGGGAACACCTTCAGCTTGGAGAACCTTGCAGAACAGGAGCCAGGTCAGGAGAGTATTTACCACTCAGTTTCCGTAAGTTTTTCCAGACTGCACTCATAGAGGAAGCGAGTGATGGTGGAAAAAATCTGACCAAGCAAGTGGTTTAGCGTCACAGATAACATGGCGAAAGCCTGCTCGCTTCTGCTTAAAAATCAAGAAGTCTCTCTGTGGTTCATTGTACTGGTACCTGTCCTCACATCGCGTTTTTTCAAACGTACTGCCCGAGCAAAAGCAGGAGATCACCATGGAAACGAAATTTCTGGGAATCCCTTTGCCTGAGGTTTGGGGTATAGAATGAGAAGCTGCTGTTAAAACTGATGTCGAGAAGTGTAAAAGCTCATCAAAGGGAGGATGAAGGAGCCTCACTAAAAGCATTTGATTTTGTGAGTAAAGGTCCCAATTTGCTCGATCAATTGCCACGAGGGCTACGGAGAGGGGGGTGAATATGAAGGGAAGTAAGAATGATTGGAAAATGATCGCTATCCATGTAAGTCCGGTAGAACAGACCCCGGCCAAGTCTAGTGCAGTGGAGGAAGAGCAGACCGAGAGATCGATGCAAGAGAGAGTATGAATACGGGTCAGAATGGGGGGGAGTCCCATATTTAAAACATGGAGGGGGTGAGAGGCGGAAAAGCCCCAACTGAACCATGTGAGTCACTGACACCCCCCCCCAGGGGAAAATTGTGGGCATTAAATTCCCAAAGTAACAAAAAGTGGTGGTGGTAAGGATGAAACAAAGGCAAAATCTGGGATAGATAATCCCCGGGAAAAGGAAGAACAATACAAAAAAACATATTGTAAACCACTTATTCAAGTGGTCGAGCTGCAGTGTAATGCAGCGAGGTATGAAAAATAGGGACGAGGGGAAATTCTTTGCGTGGGAAGAAGGGCACTTTCTTTAAAAGGGCCCCCATCAGAAAAAGATCCAAGAATGCAAAAAAAAATTATAGCCTGGATGGGTTTGGGAAAAAACAGCTGATGTAATTTTGGTTCTTGTAAATGAACACCAACAGGGAAAAACCGGGAAAGCAACATTAAAGCTCCCCCCAATTACCCGGGCCCGCGGGTTTTCCCACTGTAAATGGCCCATGATTGGCAACGGGGAAAAAAATACCAAAATCCGAGGTAAGGGCCCCTACGACTAAGGGGGTTAGAAAAGTCTTTGTGCATGGCATCGGAAAACATTAAGCAGTAAAAGGGGAAAACCAGGCACAGAGACTGGAAAGGTAAAATGTGGAGGTGAAAGAAGGAGGAGGGGGCAAAGATGATTTAAACAAAGGGGATTTTTTGGACTTTTGAGAAGTGAGGGGCGATTGGTAGAAGGAATACAAGGTCTTGTCAAAACCAGGGGGTTTTGAGGGGGAAAATGAAAATGTCAGAACGACCCAGGTGTTGAATAGGGACGTCTGAGCCAGGACAGCAAAAAAAATTTGATACAGGGGTGACTATGGGGGGGGGTTTTAAACCCAAAAGGGGGGCTGCAGAAGATGGGACCCCCGAAATGGGGGGGCGTTTTTAAACACCAGAATAAGAAAAAACAGGGTAGTCTCCCTTTGGGGGAGATGAAACTGCCATAGCATAAGGGGACCCTTTTGCTCTTTGAAAAACGGATTTCCGCTCTTTAAGTAGACCTGGCAAAGGCAAGATCGAAGGGGACCTTTTGACAAGGCAAAGGGGGGGTTGCGCAAGACATATTTGAATGGTCATTGGCACCCGCTGTGCATTCGGCTATAATGTGCAGTATTTCACTGGGTGTCGAATCACCCCCAAAATTTACACTGTTGCCGTTTTTGGATCACCTTTAAACTTGTAACCCCTGACCTGCTATATAAAAAGAGAACAGAAGTTCACCTGTAAAAATTAATCGAGCCACATTGCAAGGGGATTGTCTCCACCCGAGGGCAGGGGAAAACATAAGTGTCTACCCTTTAGGATTTGGGGGATCTTGGAGTTCCACCCGTTAAAAATGTCATTGCCCAGTTGAAATTTTGTTGGACTACGTTTTGGGGCAGAAGACAGTACACTACAAGAATTGAGGGAAAATGTTTTTTCGATATGACGGAATAGTATCAATGTGAAAGAAAAAGATCTTTGGCTTAGGTAGCATCCGGGGCGTGATGATGCACGTACCCGCTCTTCAGAAATAAAAGGAAATATCTCTCCCAACGGGCAGAGGAGCGCCTTGCAATATTTGGGTCGGAAAAGATAGGCAAAAAGGGAAATCAGTCAAAAATAAAAATTTAGTCCATTTTGCATTTTGAAACTAGATGGAAAGGGAGTGCTTTAGTGTTGACTTTTTAGAAGAAAAAAAGGTGGTGGGGGAAATATCATCATCAGGCAATTGTGTTGGCGTTTAGGAGGGGACTGGAGTTGGTTCCCAAAGTGAAAAGGGTTTCGATTCAAAAAATTGCTGCACCATAAGGGAGAGGCGGGAAGGATAGTCAAAGGAGAGAGAGGTCAGCAAATCAAGGAGTTTTGCGAAACCCCAGTACGAGAGGTGAGGAAACAGACCAGCAAAAAAGGTTTTCAGGGCATCAGGGGTTCCAAAAAATGGTCAAAAAAAGAGGTAGGGTCAGAATGGGGGTGGTATCAAGAAGGGGCCTGGGGGTAGTAGGGTTCATGGATTGGGTTTTCCATGGGTTTGGTTTCTTCTTTTGTTTTTAAGAAAAAATAAAAAAAAAAAACAAAAAAAAAAAAAACAAGGGGGAGCAGGGAGGAATAGTTCCTAGGAGAATGAAAGGGCCCCGGAAATCTCCCTCCCCCCCAAGAGGGCCTCACACTGCAAGTGTGCAGATGCAGCATGGAACCCGGGCCTACCCCACCCTTCATGCCCGTAAACAGCATCTGGGATATAACCCCACATCGTTGAGCAACCTTGGTGGACAAAAGAGAGGGGGGGGGCCGGTATCCTCCCAAAGCATACCCCCTTGGCCACCCCTCCCCGAATCCAAAAAGGGGGCTTCCAGAGTACACCCGCGCCCGAAAGACACCCAAAGCCACCCTCCGGGGGTACCAGAGAGGGATCGGGACATCCCCAGGCATCCGATTCACTGCAAACTATGCTACTGCCCAAGA
>NW_026469687.1:0-11839 GCF_026875155.1 Cherax quadricarinatus
TGAAGGCGGCGACATATCACCGTCTGAGTGAAGCACTTGACTCAGTTCTTGATCGGCCTACTGAGTCTTCGCTGATTGTTTCCTTCCCCCTAAGACAAGTTTCTTAAGTGCTGGTGAGGGGTTCTTCGTCCAAGGAACTGGACCTGACTTTCCCTTCTTTGGATCGAACTTAATTACCTCCCAATCCCCCAAGCGCTGTAACATGACAGATATGGGTTTAACGCTTCTGTGTGAATATATTATTATAAATCTGAAGAGGAGGGACGGCGGAGAAGATGTCGGCCTAGGAAAAGTTGGAGGGAGGGGGTATAGGAGGTTTTATGTGCGAGGGGCTTGGACTTCCAGCAAGCATGCGTGAGTGTGTTAGAATCGAATTGAGACAAATGGTTTTTATGACTTGACGTGCTGTTGGAGTGTGAGCAATGTAACATTTATGAAGGGATTCAGAGACACCGGTAGGTCGGTCTTGAGTCCTGGAGACGGGCAGTAGTGCCTGCACGCTGAAGGAGGGGTGTTAATGTTGCAGTTTTATAACTGTACTGTAAGCTTGCCTCTGGCAAGACGGTGATGGAGTGAATGACGACAGTTTTTCTTTCTTCGGGCCACTCTACCTTGGTGGGAAACGGCCGATGTTTCCTGGTCGTTCCTTGCTATCGACTGACGGCTTGCGCGCTCTTGTTTCAGGACGCTTGGAAAGTAGAATGGTTTGAAGAGGAAGTGAAGGCAAACTTAATACACAGCTTCATCAGCGGGTATGATAAAGCTCAATGGGCTAGAAGTCGATTATGCTGATCAAAGTAGTCTAGTTGGAGAAGCATGGAGCTGAGGATCGACCTCTGCAAATGCAACCGGCTAAGTACCTTCCGCGAGCGCGGGCCAGTAGAGTTTTATCGAAGCATGATTTGCTTGATCAGGTCATGATATGCTTTGAGTAGAGCTTTATTGTTATGTTTCGCTAGCGTTAAACCCGTGGGGGTTATCCAATACCTGGCTAATGAAAGGTAATCAGGTTTGATCCAAGAAAAGAGGGTGGCAACTCCAGTTCTTTGGGGTCAAGATCTCTCATATATTTTTCAGCAAAACCTGATGAATCATCAGTGCATGCGCTACCCTATACTACATAATAGTCACATAATAGGAATAAAAGCTATGTTTTCCTGTCATATTTCATACATAATGTTTGAATCTGTCAGCCAGAACTAGGAGATTTCAATAAGATAATGAGGATATTGTCAAATATTACACCTTGAATAAACTGAGGTAAAGGGTTCAGTAAGCAACTTGTGTGAATATCAAAATGGTATACAATACCGACAGGATGGTAGGTAAGACACATAGGCAACAGTTAGGCAACTTTATTCCGAAACGTTTCGCCTACACAGTAGGTTTCTTCAGTCGAGTACAGAAAGTAGGCAGGAGTAGTAGAGATGTGAAGACGATGTAATCAGTCCATCACCCTTAAAGTCGTAGATTTGAGGTTGTCAGTCCCTCAGCCTGGAGAAGAATTCTGTTCCATAGTCTGAAACAGTCAAATCTACGACTTTAAGGGTGATGGACTGATTACATCGTCTTCACATCTCTACTACTCCTGCCTACTTTCTGTACTCGACTGAAGAAACCTACTGTGTAGGCGAAACGTTTCGGAATAAAGTTGCCTAACTGTTGCCTATGTGTCTTACCTACCACCAAGCAACTTGTGTGTTGCCTATCGCTCATGTGTGTTGACAAGGAGAAAAGACATGACGTGTTAATTGTCAGTAATTAATGACTGCTGTGTTAGTAACTACGCATGTCACTAACCAATCCTTATTTTACTGTGTTAATTTTCTTACGATGCTCCCAGCGTAGAGGGGTTCAAGTTTCTTGTAACTTTAACAGATACTTTTTTCTTTAAGTTAGGTGAACTAAGTCACACCAAACCTAACCTCACTTAACGTAATATTACTGAACACATCCTAACGTAACGTAACCTAACCTAACGTAAGGTAACGTGACGTAACGTAACGTAACGTAACGTAACCTAACGTAACCTAACGTAACCTAACTAACCTAACCTAATCTAACATAACCTAACCTAACCTAACATAACCTAACCTAAGATAACGTAACGTAACGTAACCTAACCTAACCTAACCTAACCTAACGTAACCTAACATAATGTAACCTAACCTAAACTAACCTAACGTAACATAACGTAACCTAACCTAACCTAACATAACATAACCTAACGTAACCTAACTCTAAAACAAAAATACATACTTTTTTAAGTTTACAAGAATGAGAATAGGCTGGTAACTAAGCCTAACAATATAGGCTGTGTGAGTGGAGATGGTTGTCGTCAGGTATATAGTGACCCTGGTAGTGTTATATCAAAGTTACTTGTGATGAATAAACATATCTGAGAGTCAAGGTAAACTCCACTATCTGTGTAAAGCTATGAAGATCACTTCCAACAGTAATATTTACAAGGTCAAAACACCAGGAAGAATATTGTGTTCCACTGTTGCAAGAAGCTCATTACTGTTTTTTTTTTAATTTATTAGTTTTTTTTTTTTTTTTTTGGAAATCAACAAATGATTTGTAGTAAGATGCGTCTATGAAATACAAATAATAGTTTTTATTTCCGCGTGTCTTCACCTTTAGGCGCACTTATGTTTATTAGAAAAACTACTTCAGGCTGTAATAGAGACATATATTTATAAATAAATTATCCGACACTGGAGTTAAAGTTATCGTGCGTCAGACAGTTCTGTATCCCTACAGCTGATGTGATACTGGCGACCAGCAGCTCTTGTCACAATTTTGAAAATGATAAAGAGCTCAGTTTTTTTTATTTATTTCATGAAAATGTAAATAATTTGAATGTATAACAAAAATAATAAAACGGTAAATTATTTCCGCAATCTGCATACGATACGTTTTCCCAGCTAGGCCAGGCATCCTTGAACAACAAATCCGATAAGTTTTCAGTACTCGATCAGTTACTGTGTTGTGCGTCGGGCTGTGTTGCGTAGTTTCTCGCTAATTTTCCTTTTCCTAACGGCCTACTACAAAGATTTTTACGATAAGTAACTACTAGATTCGACCGAGTATCATGCGCATACAAAGATCTTGTAACAGGTGTGTAGGAGAGTGAAGAACAGCAGAGGTTGAGCTTGGAGAGGTTGTCCGCCATATTCCTTAAGCAGGGGAGAGGCAGCTGTCTTGTGCTGTGCCCACGCAGCAGCTGTAAACTCTACCATAATCACTAACACCTCATTAACAGAACCCTCAAGCAAGGTTTAAGGACTGGGATACAGGAGTGCGGTCGGTGGTAGCAGTAGGAGAAGTTACCTGTAGGACTTGGCCTCTAAACTGCTTTATAACTGGGCTGGGTCGGTCTACCTTCATAAAGTGCTGTAAATAGTGCTTTATTTACACCCAAAATAAACTCTGCTATAGATCAGGTTATATATCCAGGCACAGAACAACAAGAACGTTGTTCTGCCACAGCTCTGTGACACTTTGCTTGGAGTAGAGAGGAGAGGACACCATAGAGCAAGATCATGGCTATGCAGCCGTCCAGCAGCGCTGTGAGAGCTTTATCTCTGGAGTACCGAGGTCTCCAGGACGAGCCAGTTGAAGGTTTCTGTGTTAAACTACTCAACGAGGACAACCTCTTCGAGTGGGAGGTGGCAATATTCGGCCCCCCAGACACACTATATCAAGGAGGATATTTCAAGGTAGGTTGAATCAAGGACCCCAGTGGAGATAAGTCACTGGCTTTTTTGGGGTTATTATAGGTAATTGATATGCATGTTGGTATGTATGATAATTTGTGTAACTGTATTTGTGTACCTGTTCGTAAATAAACTTAGTAATCACCACAAGATAAACATAACACCCAAATGGAAATGATAATTTCACTGGGTTATACTAAGTTAATTTCTACAAAAGTTACTGAAGTAATGTATCAAAAAAGTCTAGTGTGACTCCTAGCATGGACACTAACATTACTGTATCGACAAAGACTTTAAACATCGAAATTCATATTGAATTCCTGTGTAGTCTTCAGTTTTATCAAGCGTTCTTCTCGAGGTTATTACCTTGATTTCAGTTACAGGCTCTTGATCTGTGGAACTTGGTTTATCCTCCCCTTCCTTGGACAGAACCTCAATTTCCGAGGCATTGCATAACCCATCCGGGCTTAGAGCTTTCCTTGATGAAAAACTTATCAATAACTGGACTACGGGTGTGTGTATACCTTGTTCAAATGACTGTATGGGTTTGTATACCTAACCATACCTACGCATGAGTGCAATGTGTATACCATACATGCTTCACGGGTGTGTATACCTTGTCATACACTACCCTACTATGCAGACAGTAACTGCATAAGTGTATACCCTGTCATACGTACACTGCACGATGTGTGTAATGCATACGTCCATACTGTTATTGACTTTATATATTGATTTTATACTTGTTGCGTATAATAATTAAATCTGCAAATTTTTATTTAAAGCGTTATCATATCACATTCGAAGACTTTCTAATTGACATGTTTGTTTACGATTCTAGATATCGCTTAAGTTTCCTGTCAAACTGTTGTGTATTGTGTTTATACTATGCAACATGTATCCAAGAAGGTTTTTATATACCCTCAACCCTGATTAGGGCTCCTGATCCAAGGGAATTGACGAAACCTTCCCTTCCTTGGATTAAACATGATTGCCTCTCATTCCCATTAATATAACAAATATGATTTATATCTCAACAAATATTGCAGTGATAGTGTCTAAACGTATGAAAGCATATATACACACATACGTTATTATGATAGCATCTGGCAAGTGTGATAATAGGTAAACAAGCTTGATAGTCTTTAAAAAGAAAATGATAGTACAGTATCTAAGCAAGTGGTAGTCTCTAAATTAAGTTTGATAGTGAACATCAAAATGGTATAAAAAACCGACAGGTTGGTAGGTAAGACACACAGGCAACATTTAGGCAACTTTATTCCGAAACGTTTCGCCTACACAGTAGGCTTCTTCAGTCGAATACAGAAAGTAGGCAGGAACATCGTCTTCACATCTCTACTGTTCCTGCCTACTTTCTGTATTCGACTGAAGAAGCCTACTGTGTAGGCGAAACGTTTCGGAATAAAGTTGCATAAATGTTGCCTATGTGTCTTACCTATCAAGTTTGATAGTACATAAGACAAATATTCATCCCAAGAATTTATTTCTTAATTGGTATTCGTGTTGCTGCGGCCTTAGGTACAACGTTTGTCGGGAAACAGGACAAGTGTACCTTGACGTGGGTCTTAGTTATATGATGATCCGCAGTTGGAGCTTTTGGTCATCTGACCGAGGCCTTCCGCTGGCTTACCGGTCCACCCCTTTAAAAAATGTGGTTATGATTATAACCATTTTGATGCAGTGACCTTATTAACACACTGAGATTAAGCATTAAATGCTGATTGGTGTCAGTGACGTAGGTCTGCTCGTCCTTCATGAGTGTCACTTAACAACCCATCCTTTTAACTTCCATGAGCATCTGTGTGGATGTCTCGAATACGCTTACGTTTTGCATCAGATTTCTTGATTAGGTTAGCTTATCTTCTGCCAATAAAAAAAATAACCAAATATATCATACCACAATGGAAATTAATGAAATATAAGATAAAGGCGATGAAGAATTTTGCAACGCGAACAGAAAACGGGAACCTACTGAGCGCCATCGCAAAAACTGACATTTTCACTGTTTAATTAAGGTACCTTGATCAGTCACCCATTTGACTGTTGTTACAACATTGAAATGTCGTCTACGATTAAGAGGAAGGGAAATGTACCACCATGTTTTGACCATAAGTTAAATTTATATATTCTATCACCATTATATGGCTGAAATTATTGCTTATTGCAACCATTGTTAAACAATATGTAGAAAGAAATTGAATAAAGCTTATACCTTTGAATTTCGAGTGTTTTTCTACTCCCGGAGCCCGGCCTTGGGTCAGGTTCGTCTCCTGCTTGCCTGGCCAACCGGGCTCTTGCTGCTGGTGGCCCACATATCCATCACAGCCTGGTTGATCTGGCACCTGGTGAATTCAGATGGTTGTTCAATTTTCTCTTTAAGGCTTGTACACTTGTCTCAGCATATTTGTCCTTTGGTATCAGCCTTATTTAGCATAAAGACTGGGTATTATTTTGTGTGCCTTTAGGAAGTGTCAGCATGTGTACCTCGAGTATTGACTATGTTAAACAAATGCAAAGTGTGGGTACGGTATTCTCTCTTCCCACTGTCGCCTTTAATACAATATTCCTATGTAGGTCAGTGGAAGACCACCCGTCTTAGCCAAGACGGTAAAGCTGTACTCTGCATACTCGTGATTATTGAAAAAGCAGAGATGATTTTTAAAATATTTTTTTCGGTATCCTTTTTACAATATTCGGTACTATTTAAATTACGATTTTATGTACAATTATCTATAAATATTTATTTTAGTTAAACGCCTAGTTGAATGTACTTGTGATATTTTTTTGTATTACGGCAGAAAAATCAATCCTATGCATTTACGTAAATAATACTAGTAAGCTCACCTATTTAAAAATTTGCGTAGGTAAAAAAAAAATAATAAAATGGTGGTAACAGTATCCTGAGTTTGGTTACTTTTGAGCAAGGTCTCTTTAACCTACCCAACAAATTACTCGTATCTACATTATGGAAAGTACTTAAAACATTCGCTCCCTGTTTATTAATTAGATTACAAATTTTATATATTGTTTAAATAGTACGGTGAATGGGTGCAGAACATCTTGCACGACTGTTGGTTATCTAGGTATGGGATAGTATATGTGAGTCATTTCTGATAATGGTGATGATGGTGGCACAAGTATCTGGAAGGACTCATGGTAATCCAGGAGTCTTGAGTGTAGAGGTGAAGCATTCCTGGTAATGGTACGGAGAGTCGAGCACGTACGTGTGCTTAAACTGGCTATGGCTCTCGCGCATTTTATGTCCAAGTTGTCAGCTTCATCGCGTAACATTGTCTCGCATAATCTTTTGGGGTAGGCAAACCAGAAAGGCAAGCCATTCATAAATTGTTTTTGGCTTGTAATTTTTTTTTTAACGAACTTTGGAGGAACTTCTGAAGAACACTGAAGTAGAACATGTATAATGTATCAGAAACGGGGAGGTGAGCTAGTAACACGTGGAGCGGGACGTGACGTCGTTGTCAGGTGTCAGTCATGTTTAAGGCATCTGATCCAGTGACGTCACGGCCTGCTCCATCTGTCCCCAACACATCAACACCCCTTCTCACCACCTGTGAGAAGGGGTTGAAGTTGAGTTCCTCTGTAAACCTTTACAAAACCTCGAACTTTAAACGATACGTTGTCCATTAAAAGCTTACATTTTTAGATGTGTATGGCGCTTAATCCCTGTGTTAATAGGAATCTAAGAAAATCAGAATGTCATTGAAATTCAAACAAAAAGATATAAAATTTACTCACATTATAAATACAAGTGATAATTAAATCCACTGAACTTATTTCTACAAAAATCTATAGTATAAACACTGAAAACTTATCTGGAGAGTTTTATAGAATACTTGGTATAGATTACTGGGAACTGAGGAGATTGTGGCATAGCCGAGACGTGACTGGTGAGCACTCACTCCCACAAGCTGCTCACAAGTGCCACCATGCCCATATGCATATTAATATTTAAATAACACAACCATACACGTGTAGAAAATGCTGCAAACTGTATAATGCAACATTTATGTTTATTTAAGTTAGTTTCCACGGAAAGGTGATTTTTAACAGGATTCTGGTAAGTACTTCTCCTTGTTGTATAGTGAGTGTTAGAGAACACTAGAGAACATTGTATAAACTCCCATGGGCGAAAACTATTCAGTATTCTACCAGAAGATATAAAAATACTATTGAGATAAATGTAGAAGTTTTCTAGAGGAAACTTTATCAGTTTCTCAGTCAAATGCCAGATCAGAAAGGCTGAGGGTTATGTAGGCCGGGAGACTGTCAACAGCAAGAGCTTGGTTGACCAAACAAGCCTGTCCCATGGCCACCCTGCGAGAGTAAGACAGCTCTTGAAACAGGTTACAAGAATATCAGATAAGCTGATTGAAGCACTCAAAATACTTGTACTGAATTCATGATTAGGTTATATAGACATAGAAGATAAAGGCCTCCCGATGCTGAGTCACATTGTTGTTGCTTCTTAGGTAGAGGCTTCATCTCTAGGATGGGGTGACACTCTTAACGAAAGGTACAGAACTATTGGTTGTAATCATGACCATAATTTTTAAAGGGTGGACCGGCAAGCCAGTGGAAGGCCTCGGTCAGATTACCAAAAACTCCAGCAGCGGGTCATCGTATGACTTAAGACTTGCGTCAGGAAACGCTCGTCCTGTTTTCAGACACCTTACCCAAGAACCCAGCATCTCTTAGCGCATAAATAGGGATAATTCTCCTTTCGTCTGAATTTGCTGACACGGTCGATGACATTGAATTATGGATATGTATTGCTAAAGGTGAAGGATAGTAATTATACTTGCTTTGTGGTTACGATTTATTGAACTGGTCACTACACTAGAAAGTTGGAGAGAAATGGTAGAAATTTATTGATACCGGTAGTGTAAATTTAATAATATTTGAAACTGTATTTAAAGAGCTGAATGGTGAAACTGTTATAGTGATTTGTAATAAAAAATATGATCAAAGATTTTGAGCCCTGGAGTCGAGAACTCTTGACCAAATTGCCCTCTCATGTTCTAAGTACAAATTCGATAGCATCCTTTAACAATTGTTGGACAGCCAAATAAAAAAATATTAGATTTGGTTAAATGCATTACAAAAGGCCAACATCAAATGCACATTCCTTCCGCTCCCCCTCAAGAACAGCAGCAGTAGTGAGTGTGGAGAATGGAATCCTAAAGGATCTTTATTATCATACATGTATCATCCCCCCTTCCCCAAAGAGAATGATGATATGCAAATTCTTAGAGGTTACGCAAGTTAAAATTCTAACATGTTTAGGTTACTATATTAATTTTGGTGCAAAACAAACTGGCTGAACATTAGTTAAGTGTGGTCAGACTTACAGCTACTGGTAATTAGGAATATTTTTCCCATGCCCAGTATATTGCGACTGTTATCATCTTGGGGCCCTTCTGTAACTATATGATACCAAGCTGGGAAAGTTGCATTTGTCAGTAATCCATATATTATATATATATATATATATATATATATTATATATATAGATATATATATATATATATATATATATATATATATATATATATATATATATATAATATATATATATATAATATAATATATATATTATATATATAATATATATATATATATATATAATATATATATATATATATATATATATATATATATATATATATATATATATATATATATATATAAATTTTATATATATTTTATTATGTATGTATATTGGCGAGATTCCTCAAAGGGCCTGTGAGGCGAAAGTGTGCTTCGCATAAACACTGGAGTACTAGTATGTCTAGTAAGCATGCAGTGTCTGCTGCATGGGGTAGTGGGCCAAATGTTCTTTTGCGCACTCGGTATCGTATTCTGTTGCGCACTGCCAGTATAGGAAGACTTGTCCCAGTGAATCACTAGAGGTGTTGAAGCTAGCAGACCTGGCAGTTAGACACACGGCATCACTACTAGGACATCATAACCCTGCACGCAAAACTTTAAGTGTGAAGATGTAGGTGTTGCAAACAGGCTGAAGCAAGGCATTAATTGCTTGGACGAATAAATTGGCATAGGTCGGGAGTTGTGGCTTGCATTGCCAAAATATTGGCAGCCAGTTTTTCTTTTTCTACCAATTGATTGTTCCGTAGTCATCGCCCCTCAATCTATTCTCCAAGCAGGACTCCTGGTTGATGGTCTGGCCTGTCAGGGTGTTAGTTAGCTTCACACAATCTGATGGAAACTTCCTAGAGGAATTTGTAAAGTTTCTTCTTGGAAAATAACTGTCCGTGGGTAATTCCCCGTAGTCTAATTAAAGGAAGGGCATTGAAAATTTTTTGAACCCTTTGCACTTGTGTATTGATGTACGTATTACACTAGCGTTTTTCACTAAACTTTGCACTGTTGGCCGAGCTCTTTCAAGAAATAATCAATGGTGCAGATTTTGAACAGATCTCGCCAGAATTTATTAGGAGTAACAGTCTTTCTCGCCTGCATTCCAAGGAGTACAGTTTAAGGGACTCGAGGCGTTCCCGATAGTTTAAATGATTGGGCGTGTTTAATAAGGCAGTGGAAGTTTTGTGTACAATCTCCACATCTGCAATTAATACGAAGTTGGACTGAGCGTGTTGTGGCGAGCAGTTGTCGCGAACAACGCCAGAACGCATAACATTCATATGTAATAAATGTTGAATTTGTTGAGTTTTAACGAATGGTACGTTGTTGGCGACTTCACCTCCCCTCTCCCTCGATGACTTTAAGCAATAACTTCTAAAAAATTTCAGTGGATGTGTCCTGATGGAAATACAAAAACATAATAAATGCTTTGATGACGGTTAAAGGCTCAAGTTGGTGAAAAGTATTGGACTTTTCCTCTTTCTTGGATCAAATTTATTACCTTTCTTTCCCTTAGGGACCTAGCGCCGCCCCTTAAATATAATAATACACTACGTGTAGCAATTGGTGGGGTTGTCCAGCACCTGCATTCTGTGTAAAAACCTCTTAATGCAAAAAAAAAAAAAAAAAAAAATACTGTTCAATATTAATTACACACATCGGGTGGTGCAGTAATTTTGTAATAACTTATAAAGCTGTAGTACTTTTGTACTATTATTGGGAAGAGGGGAAATGTGATGAGAAAGTACACTGATAAATTGTGTATATCTGAGATGATTGTACACTGATAACTTGGATGTAATAGAAGTTTGTGCATTGATGAGAATGTGTTGAACACCGTTGATTAGCTTTGTGGTTGCACGTGTGTGTGTGTGTGTGTGTGTGTGTGTGTGTGTGTGTGTGTGTGTTGGGGAGGGGTTCAACTAGCCACAGGACGCACTCGTTGACAAGATGGTCACTTGGCATGATCAAGGAGACCTCCCAGTGTGTGGGGTTGAAGATGAAAGCAGCAGTGTAGGCTGTTAGGCTAGCCCGCAGGGTAAACTAATATAACGGAGTAACAAAGAGGCTGCTTATATCTGGTAGCACGGGACATATAGACACATTGAGCGTTATCCCAGTGCATACTCTTTTATTTGCATGGGCTGTTCAGGAGGGCAGCATCAGTAGGTGATGTAGTGGGCTGTTCAGGAGGATAGCATCAGTAGGTGATGTTGGGGAGGGTGTTCCCGGAGGGCAGCATCAGTAGGTAATGTGGTGGGCTGTTCAGGAGGACAGCATCAGTAGGTGACGTGGTGGGCTGTTCAGGAGGACAGCATCAGTAGGTGATGTGGTGGGCTGTTCAGGATGGCAGCATCAGTAGGTGATGTGGTGGGCTGTTCAGGATGGCAGCATCAGTAGGTGATGTGGTGGGCTGTTCAGGATGGCAGCATCAGTAGGTGATGTGGTGGGCTGTTCTGGAGGGCAGCATCAGTAGGTGATGTGGTGGGCTTTTCAGGAGGGCAGCATCAGTAGGTGATGTGGTGGGCTGTTCAGGACAGCATCAGTAGGTGATGTGTTGGGCTGTTCAGGAGGACAGCATCAGTAGGTGTTGTGGATGGGCTGTTCAGGAGAGGGCAGCATCAGTAGGTGTTGTGGATGGGCTGTTCAGGAGAGGGCAGCATCAGTAGGTGTTGTGGATGGGCTGTTCAGGAGAGGGG
>NW_026469688.1:0-12416 GCF_026875155.1 Cherax quadricarinatus
AGCGCGGGAAGGGGATATTGGGGCGATTGGGGGGGGCGCCGTGTAGTGGGGAACTCGATAAATTTCTATCTTGTCCTAGGGTGGGTTCACAAGGGATTGGGGATGCTTGATCATAACGATAGGGAGGAACTTTAAAAAATTTGTGGTTTGTGTGTACAGTGACAGGAGATGGGTAGAAAGCATTTATAATGATAAGGCATCCCTTATCTTTTTAAATTTCCTTCATAGGGAAAGTCTGGAGGTGTGTTATTTGTACATGTAGTGCGGTGGTATCTTAGGGGAGATATATGTAATGTATGTTATAATATATATAAAATATTATAAAAATATTAAATATATATATATATTATAAATATTTGTTCATGTGTGTTTTTGCCCCGGGTGTAAAAAAAGGCATGGCCTTTAATTTAAGTGTATTTTTTTAAAAATAATGAGTGCTTTTTGTAAGTGTATTGTATGGATCTTCATTAAATTTGTAGTCTGACGTCTATTTTCAAACATAAAACAGAATTTTAAAAATGGTATGACTTGGTTTTTAGTAGTAGGGTGAAATTAGAAACCATATGTATGGGGTATTTTTTCTCAACGTAAAACGGATTGACCGTGCACTTTCTTTTTCCCAAAAAACCATTGAAAAAAGTAGGGTATATCTGAACAAATTTTTCAGGTACGATAAAATTTATTAGTCTTTGTGAACAGGTAAAATAAAAGATAGGCGACACTTGTTTCAATTTTTGTATTCAAACAAAATTAAAGAATCAATTTTTTTAAAGTTTAATTAAATAAAGGTTTGGTAAAAGTTTAAACAAGCGACAACTTGTTTTTAATTTTGTGGGGGGAAGGGGGGGGGGGAAGGGGGGGTGGGGGGGAAGGGGGGGGGGGGTGGGGGGTTTGTAGAATGAAAGGAATACGTTTAAACCCTTTATTATGAAGATCTTTGCAATGTACACTGTGTATTTAAGATAGTTTGTATTAAGTTTACTTAGCACAATATTTTTTTTGGTATTTCCTAATAGATTGTAATATACCGTGTTTTTTTTTTTTCTCAAATATTACCATTGAAGGGCCCCCATGTATGTATTTCGTAAAACATACATACTTGTCAACCATAGCACTGATAATACAACAAATGTACTTGACAGCAGAAAACCTGAAAATCAAGCAAATGTTTTGCAGCACAACACTATAATACAAAAAAAATGTATTTTGACAGCAGCAAAAAACTGATAATACAAGCAGAAGGTACTTGACAGCCAACACGATAAAAAGCAAAGTGTTTTTGACAGCACAACACGAAATAACAAGCAAAGTGCTTGACAGCAGCAACATGAAATACAACAAAAGGTAAACTTACAGCAGCAACACTGATAATACAAGCAAATTACTTGACAGCACAACACTGATAATAAAAGCAGAATTTAATTTTGACAGAGCAAACACTGATAAAAAGCGAAGTTACTTGACAGCACAACACTAAAAAAATCAAGCAGAAGTGACTTGACAGCAGCAAACTATAATACAAGCGAAGGTATTTTAAACAGCCAACACTGATAATACAAGCAAATGTACTTGACAGCAGCAACACATAATACAAGCAGAAGTGTACTTGACGCGCAACACGAAATACAACCCAAAGTGTACTTGACAGCAGCAACAACGATAATACAAGCAGAAGGTACTTTACAGCAAAAAACCGATAAAAAACAGAAGTTACTTGACACACAACCACTGATAAACAACCAGAAGTGATTGACACCGAAACACTAAAATACAAGCAAAAAATGCACTTACAGAAGCAACACTATTTTTACAACACATTTAACAGCCAAGGGGAAGGTGAAGGGTAGGTAAAGCCTGCAATAAGCAATAACAACAAAACTTTGTTATATTCGCAGGATCTAGTGGGCAGTAAAAAGGACTAATTCTAGTATCATGTTTAAAAAGGCAGCAACAATATTACCATGAGCACACAGAAATAAAAGAGTAGTGTTTGACGAGGAGAGCAGCAACTGCGAGTATAGCAACAACACAGATGACCCATCAGCATTGTATTTTAGTCAACAGCGAACCACATTATCACAGCGACAACAATTTCTTTTAGAAAAACAAATTACTAGCCAGCAAAAATTTTAGAAAAGTAGCAGTAGGGAAAAATATGGGGTTCAACCGGGCTACAAGAACTCCTTTATTGCTTATTTTCTAAATTAAATATCATTGCAAAAACAGCTATTAAAACATGTAAAAATGCTACCTAAATTTTTCTAATAGAATTTAAGCAGTTATTTACAAATAGCTACACGCTGTACACCCCTCAGGTTAAAATTTTTTTCTTACTTGCTGATTATTGTTATTATATTACAAAAGGGCTTAAACATTATTATATATAATACATACACTAATTTTTCTTTAATTCTTTTTAAAAAACGACTGGGTTTTAGCCACTAAGGATTCTGTCATATATAATAATTACCCGGTTGGGGGGGTTATCAGTGACAAAACTGGGGTCAGGAACATTTTACGTTTTTTCCCGGCAACTCATCAAACTAACCTTACTTTTTCATTTATGACTGGGGTAATTTTTTTTACAAAAAATATATAAAAATATTTTTAAATTTTTAATTTTAAAATTTTTATAAATATATATATATATATATATATATAAAATATATATATATATTTTTATATAATACAAAACAACCACTCGAAAAGAATAGAGAAATTCCAAGCGCTTTCGTGACACTCCATTACATAGTTTTTCCTTTATAAAAAGTATAGTCATGAAAGCGCTTGGGAATTTTTTCTATTCTTTTTAGAGGGTTGTTTTGATATTTTTAAATACCTTTTTTACTGTGACTTATTGCATATATATATAAAAAATATATATATAAATATAATATATATAAATATAATATATATATATATTATAAATATATATAAATAAAATATATAAAAGTATAATAATTTTTTAAACAATTCCCCCCGTCAAAAGTAAATGAAAGGTTGTTTTTGATACGAGTTGCCAGGAAAAATACAAATCTTTTCCCGACACAGCCCTTTGTCACTATAACCCCCAACCCATAAATTTTTTTAAAACCCCGGCCGATTTCCCCCCAAAGGCAGGGGGGCCTGAAAAAAAAAAAATTTTTTCATCCAATCATTCCCCTCCATCATGTCTTGTCAAGGCTGCTTTTCAGTACAGTTATAAAAAATTGCAACATTTTAACCCCCCCTCCTTCAGATGCCGACACGTACTTCCCTCTCCCGCAATCAAGTCCGACCTGCGGCTGCCCTTAAAACCCCTTTTAAATTTTCTTTTTTACACCCAAAGGGAAACCAAGCTTAAAGACCTTTGTGTCCATTCGCTCCTACTAAAAACGCCACGCACCCTTCTGGGAAATCCAAGCCCCTCGCACACAAAAACCCCCCTTTACCCCTCCCTCCCAACCTTTTTTTTTTTGGGATTATTTTTGTTTTTTATTTTTCCAGCCCCAATTCCAAAACCTTTTCCCCTCCTCCCCCCTTACAAAAGTTTTCATTATCCCCCCACCTCCCCTGACTCCCCCAAATACAATTCCCCGCATTGTATTTTAACCACAATTGCCCCCCAACATGACACTCCACTGCCTCCAGCCGTCTCATTTTTTGCAACATTCACAATCCAGCCCTCACCTCACTCAAGACGTTTTTGGATAGCTATACTCTCTTAAAAACCCCCCTTTGTTTCCCTGGTAAGTTCATTTCTCCCTACCCCCGGGCACTACCCCCTTCTCCCCGTCAGGGTTTAAAGATTTTTACCTCATCCCTTTACAAACCCCTCCTGAAACTCCCTCCCAAAATCTGAACACATTCACCTCCCCAACCTCTCCCCCAATCGATATTCAAATTTTCGTTGCCTATTTTCTTTTTTTTTTCCTCATTACCTTTTCTCTTTCCTATATTCACTTTTTAATTTCTTCTCTTACAACCCCAAACCCAAATTTTCCACCAACCCCTAAAAACAAGGTCCCTCAGCAAAAAGCAACTGTGACAACTCCTACTTGTTAGATTCTTTATCTGTTAACCCCGACACCTTTTTCCAACACCGGAGCATACACTCTCTAATACTTCGTTCTATAAATACATTGAACAACTTGGTACATCACACATCCCTGTCTAATGCCTACTTTTATGGGAAATAATCTCCCTCCCGCCTGCATACTCGAACCTGAGCCTCACTATCCTCAAATAATACTATCCACCTTATAAAATCCTTTCCCAATCCCCATAAATGCCACAGAATCGTCTTTATCCGTATCGAAATTACTTTCACCTATATGTTTCCACTGCTTCACACTTCATCTACAAATCCCTCTACCTCATAATAAATATATATATATATATATATATATATAATATAGTATATATACATATAATATATATATATATATATATATATATATATATATATAGGAAGGAAACCACCTCTAAGAACTGTTATAGGGACCCTCATCCTCAAGAAAAGAATAAACTTGCTTCAGGAAAACCAAGGTTCTCCCTGTGCTGTTTGAGAATTTTTCTCCTACCTCCCCCTATATTTTATATTATATTTTTATTTAAAGGCCAAATATATTATATATATATATTTTATATATATATATATAGATATATATATATATATAATGTATATATATATTATGTCTTGCCGAATAGGCAAACTTGCGATCTAGCTTAAATAGCAACGCTCGTTCGTGCATATAGGACCAGTTGAAAATTTGTGTATGCAATATTGCCCAAAAATCATCTGAACCTAACGAAAAAAAATAATTTTCACGTATTTGTTTAGTATTAAATTACTGTAAACAAATCTAAAATATATTTGTTTGGGTATATAGGCTAAAATAAATTGCTCGTGCTAATAATAAGACTAGGCAAGTTTTCTAAGTTCCCTTTGGTGCAAAATTTTAATTTTTACATCAACATTAATGAAAAAAATAAATCTTTAAACGTTAAAAGAGAAAATTTAGAAGGATTTAATTGTTAAAAAAAATGAGTTCTTGCTAATTGACCAGTTTTAACATATTCGGCACGTCATATATATATATATATATATAATATATATATATATATATATAATATATATATATATATATATATATATATATATATATATATATATTATATATTTATATAGGTCATCACAACCAGTGATACAGGATGCTAAACCACGGGGGGAAGTAGCGTCTAGGCCTTTCGTGTTGAGCATTCAACACATCAGAGTTAGCAGGAATTGCAGGAGGATGTCCCAACAAGTAAGCTCCCAGAGGACCGTCTTTACAAGAATGAGTGAGTGAGGGAGAGAGAGATAGGAGTGGAAATAAAGGAAATGCTCCCAGGCAACAACATGCCCACGAGCGAGAGATGAGTATTATAGCATAAAAAAAATCCACAAGCATTGATACTGTAAAAGCTGAAAGAAATTAAGAGTGACAATAATAAAAAAAAAACAGATCATACTCCGTTAGGACAATCAATAACCATAATACACACACAAAATATATTATGGATGATATAGAAGTCTCTGGTAATTAAGGGTAGCCTTCCAAGGGACAACGTTGTCCAATTTAAATTGACGAGAAAATGATAACATTTTAGAGGAGAGACTCTAAATGTTATGTAAAAGCAACGGGCTCATTTAAAATACTATTAAGAGAAAGCAGCTGCAATATACAAGAAAGACGGCCCGACAGATATTAAACCCGCATAATTCCTGAGGCAAATTCTGGTTTCAAACCTTCAAAACTGCTTGACCTCCTCCTCTTTTCTGCCATTCTGCAAGCTCCTGATGAATCGTTGATTGCAACACTTGGTATGTTTCATGCATATATATAGATATATATATATAACATATATATATATATATATATAATATATATATATGAGGGGACTGGGGACCCTCATCCACAGAGAAGACATAAACCTTACTCGAGGGAAAACTCAGAATTTTCTCCTCTAGCTGTTTGAAATTATTTTCTTCTCCACCTCTATTAAAAAGACAGAATACAATTGATAAAAGACACAAACCATGAATACAGTGGCACAATTATCAAAGTTACGAATCTCCTTCCAGCTACTCCGAAGCCGGACGCTAGCCCAGTATTGAGCATGCAGTTCCCCCTATGATGGCCACGATGAGGCGCTGCGAGCATAAAAGTGGCTGCTCTCGTTGGGCTCCACTGGTGGTGTCGATGAGTCCTGGAACCCAGTTCTTTAAGACACATGTGGCATGTTTTCCCCATGATCCCCATGGTATCTGAATCAACTGGGACTAATTGAAATTGTTTGGCTTGTGTCCCTGTACTTCCGATCTTGTACTTACTCCTGTGGTCCTGTATCAGCAGCTCCTCCTTGTCCCCCGACACTTGTGATGGATTAGAGGGTGCTGCCAGTATTGACACACAGGTAATAGTCCCCATGCAAGAGCTTGCCATTCTTTCCAGGATAGATGGTGATCCCATCAGGAAGGTTTGCTGGGTTGTGGGTATTTTGTCTGCTAGTGATCGGGGCTTCCCTATCAGCCGGCATCCAGCTGTAGTACGGGTTCTCTTTATGATGTCGTTGACCTCAATCGTGTCCTTGCATGCCAGTCTTTGGTTTTGGAACAGTTAAGACCATGTAGACCATTTATTGGCCTGCTTGCACATCGCCGCAAATACGGCGTATAATCCGTGTGATTGGGGCAGCAAAGGCACAGAGCTACTGCAATACGGAGGGTCTTAAGGTCGGCGAGGCCCGTTCCGTTCCGATATGGGGAACGTTTGGAGAAGTCCCCGAAGTAGAGGTGCACTACAAGCTTGGAGACGGCGGGGGGATTCTTCCTTTTCTGATGTTGCCAGCCCTGAGCATGTTGGCAAGCACCTTTTTCAGCGATGGGGCTTAACCAAGCTTGACTGTTTAGTAAAGCAGTGATGCACTATTGTTTGGTGCTGAGCAGCAAGAGTCTCCTCATTCAGTGATGGCACTGGCAAGTTCGGTCCTAGCTTCCTGCTAAGTCACTGAGGTGTTAGGAAGAATTTGTCTTATTAACTCGCTTGATTGCTATGAAAGAGATAGAAACTGGTAGGGCAATCTGACCGAAGTGAGGCTTGCCAAACCACTGTCCATCTTCAAGGAAAATTCAATAAACTTTCCAGCATGGCTTAAGGAGAGAGTCATTCCTTGAGTTTCGGACTGCTGAAGGCTGGGAACATCTAGAAAGGTAAGGTAAAGCACCTGATGAGTAGGTAGAAGCATCATATGTATCAATGTCTTCCATCCTGCTTTCCAGAGGGGGTCTGGAGTCTGAATTTTTTTTTTTTTTCATTTTTTTTTTTTCCTAGAAAACAGAATCGATGCCATTTGGACCCAAGAGGAGCACCAAGAAAGAGCGCTTATTGGGCTGTATCAATGGCTCTTGCTCCTAGTAAAGACAGCACTAATATTCGGATCATCTTGGATTGGTAGAAACTGTTTCACATTTGTTGGGGGTTAAAGATAGGCCCCAGACTTTCCTCCCTTCTTTAATTTTTCTGAATGTCCGCTAGGAGAAATGACATTCTCTGTTTTTTTGCCAGCTAGGGTACCATCATCCAAGAACAAGATAATGAGCTCACTGGAAAGTGCTTCTTTGACTTCCCTTGATGACCAAGACCAGAATGAGAAAGGGGGCGAAGAGGGCCCCCTGTTTGCTACACACCTCACCATGAGTCAATTTTGTTGTACCTAAACCATATTTAGAAGTCACACTCTAACACGATCATGAAGGGATAGAGGAATGGAAGTTTCAGAAACTGCTTTGAAGAGCAGCATACCTTCTGACCTAAGTTGAAAGCGTTGACAAAGTCCAATGTTCATCAGAGCTTTTTTCATCGAGATATTGTTGATGTATACTCGTTATGCGTGGGCAGCTGCTTCACAGCCTTGTTGAACACCAAACCGAGCTAAGTTGGTTTCAACATTGCAGCACCTCATGATCACCCTACTGCAGCCTTGGCGATTAGGATCCAAAGGGTGGTTTTGCCCAAGTGCAAAATGGGCCTTGATCCTCCATCTTTTTTCTGGAGGGCATACAATGAAGCACCAAAGAAAAGGGGTCTAATGGCCTCTGGGACACTGCCAGCACAGGCAAACATTGGAAAAATTTGGTGAGTTCGGACAGCACCTCTCTGAAACATCACCCAAGTGCTGACTGAGCATTTGTCTTTTAATTTGAAGCCTTAAACCGGTGAAACATCCTGCTGAGCCCTGTGGAAAAACTTAGCTTTATACACAACAGCATCCTGTAGGTTGATGTTCTTCACCTGCTGCAATGTCAGGGAGGTCAAATTGTGGTACTGGGGAGCCCTGGGTGGATATTTGACCTTCAGAGTTGAGCCGTACTGAAGTCCTTAGGAGCGAGGTATTCTCACTGGTTATAGGAGTCTCAGAGCTCCAATAGTAATCACCCTCTTCCATTTTTTTTTGCTAATTTGACTCTGATTTTTGAGGGCGTCAGTGTCCTGTTGTTGCATCCTGCCCGGCGGGTGTTTTGTCGCCCTAGGAGGAGACGGATGATTGGTCCATCTCTAGGGGAATGCATTTGTTGCCCTAATGTGTTGACCAAAACAGGCATTGCCAAAAAGCCGCAGTGTGCCAGGAACCGATGTTTTTGAAGGAGTATCGTTACTTTCTTCAGGAGGTCAGTGAATTTGTAGCAGCTTGAGGGCGAGCTGCTTTGGGGATGTGGGTGTCAGAGTCCTGATGAGTTTAATTTTGAACCCGGGACTTCTTGTGACACAGTTGACATCATGGGGTGAGAGGGCCGCCAGCTGTGCGGTACCGGTGAAAGGACATAATGGATGCCATGGGGGATGAGGGAGGGAGAGTCGCGAGCGGCAGAGCGATAATTGGTGGGACACTAAACGCAACACCCTTGTTCAGGAAGTCAGTGGGCCTGCGGCTGGGATGTTGGAGCGGACCGGGATGAGGGAGGCGACCGGGGATGGGGGGGCGGGGGGGATGGCCCTGTGGTGTTCACTAAAGATGCATATCACTGACTAACTTTTGCTAGTTGTTATACACTATTCCATTTAGGTATAAAAACCTCCCAATTTGGGCACACTAATCACCATCTCGTCCTCTCACTGTTAACCAGGTGTTCTTCTCTTCAGCATCCATTCAGGCAAATTCCTAGCCTATACCTCGACAAACAACATGAATTTCAGCACCCATATCCAACAAATAACCAAATAAGAAATCCGAAAACGGTTGGAATCCTCTCAAGCACGATACTAAGTGCCACAAAATGCCCTTCTCTCATCACTATACCACTCACTATTTATCCACACCACACCAATGCTAATTTGTGCGTGGGAATCAACTGCAGCAACACACCCTAAAGCCAGGATAATTACCAACAAAAAGATGCAGTAAAATAATCACAAATCCCATCCCTGTGCAACACCCCCCCCCCCACTCTTCATAAATCTAAACATACTCCCGTTCATTACATCCACACTTACTAACTGTGGGGCATTCTACATCTTACAGGACCTTAAATTCCAATATACCTTGACCTAAATGCTTTTCTTGATAGTTGTGGACAGAAACCACAGGCATAACACCAGACCACAAACATCTCTATGACATTCCCCGTGTCCAACTTAACCTTTAACAAAAATTCCAAATGTATGTCAAAGGCCCCTAAAAATCTGGAACACACTACCTGAAAACTCTAGAACTGCAGACACATCATCACTTCAAAACTACAATTAGAAAACATCCTTAATCTCCCAGATACCACCCCGTCACACTAAATTACACAGAATAACACCTGGTGGGTCACACTTACACTTCACTCACCCAGTTTGGACCATCAACAAAATATCATTCCTCAATCTTAAAAAATGAATCCTAACTATCATAAGTGGCCTGCGATACTCCAATAACTGAAACTATTGTACTGTGCAAAACAAAACATTCACATTGCTAAAAAACTCACAAACTAGTTATTTATCACTTAGTCCATAATACCGAACTTACCTCATAATTAGTAGTTAATATTTTAAATTAAGCATAAACTAAGTCGCCCGAAAATCCTAGCCATGCTAGGTGTTCTAGTGGTACCCTCTGTAATTATTATTTTACTACATGTAAACCACACAATAACCAAATTCTGTAAACTCATCATTGTAATTCCTTGTAGAGAATAAACTTTCAATGTGTCATGAGCGACCACTTCCCGCCCCCCCTCCACCGCCGACCGCGGCCGGAACGCAGGCAGGCGTAAACAAACCTCCCCACGCCACCGCTGGCAAGGATCCCCTCAACACCACTGCTACTACTCCCCAAATCCCAACATGCACACTGCACTTTCACTGATACAGAAGCAACGGTCTGATGCAAGAGATTGTCGACACTCTGTTAATCTCCGGTGGATACTCACGATGATGTCTCCGAAACTGGCCCATGTAGACCTGTTGGTTCTTGGTTTAACACAAAAGGTAATGGAGCACCCCAACTGGCTCCTTCCCTCGCAGGCAGGTACACGTGTGTGTGGTGGTGTGTGTGGTGTGTGTGTGTGTGTGTGTGTGTGTGTAATATAGTATATATATATATATATATATATAATATATATATAATAATATAGATATATATATAGTGTCGTATATATATATATATATATATATAATTATATATAACAATCGCAGACTGGCGATCTTAACAATGCAAGACAGTTTACAGGGGTGGAAATCTTTAGCTCAAGTACTTTCACACTTCTCAGTGCATCATCAGGAGCTGAGAAATGAGTATGGTGGAGTGAGTGGCACTCGCCAGTATCACACTCTGAGGGAGGGGGGCCAGGCTGAAAGCCAGCCACCCGCCAGGCTCTCCACAACCCACCCCAGATGGGCTGGGGTGTGCTAGACTAATTTTGAACAGCATGAGGCAGAGTAACCAGGATATTTAATAGCACCCCGGGCTTCTACCCGCTGAGAACCGGCCATGTGACAAAAATTATATTACTATAGTAGATCATCCACATACAGAATGCAGCTATTGTGTGCGACCATTTAATTGATAAAATAGAAGAAATAAGTGTCCTCATTTTGTCACCTGACATTATCATATGTCCAAGAGCCTTATAGAATATTCAGGAAATACTCTTAGTGTCAGTTAACATGTGTGTGTGATCTCTTCCAATCCGATTTTTCAATCTTATAATAACTATGATAATTCATGACTTTTTTTCCATTGTTAATGCAACTCTTATCATTATTATCATCATTATTATTATATTATTAACAGCCTATTTCAGTAAACCATTAAACTAGTTGTAATCATGATGTTTCAATCAACTATGTGTACCTTGTACCGCTGTACCTAGACAGCATAGGACCTCAATAAGTCACTCTGCCTCCTGTTTTTTTTTTTTTGTCTATCCTAGGATATTCGCACATGTGCATCCATACCTAAATGAACCTCCATACCTGCTTCCTTACTACTGATGTTACATCACTCAGGTTGTAAAATGTGTCTGTAGCACACCGCCTGGAGTACCTGTAACCCTACGATACCTGTTTGCAGTAGTACCTGGGGGGGTTATACATTATGCGACGTTCACGGCAAAACTAACACGATGCTATATATCGACGATCACGACGGACTGAACGTGATGGTATATATTATAGATAACACAGATTCAAATTTGCAGTTTACAGAAGGTTCACCAATGTGTCGTCATACACTCATTATTATTTTAGTGTTTTAAAAGGAGTGTTTTTCCTACAATATTCCTGAGAGCTTTTTGTATCTGCATTTCTGAGTATTTAACAGATGAAATCAACAAGATATTTTACATAACCACAAAAGTGAGATTCCCAGGGATCTGGTTTAGAAGGATCTAATATCAGCTAGGAAGACTTTCTACAGGGGCTGAATCTAAAGAGACGACTGCGAGGAAAAATGTTCTGGTCTTTTCCATACAATGATAATTTGTTCTGCCTGCATGAGACACTAAAAAAGTTCAAAATAACCTTATTTTCAAAAAACTGGCAGTGAAACAGAGATGATTAAAAACACACTGAGGTGGGTGGTGCTTACAAGGTTCCATGTACTCTTTGCCAGGTCTCATACATTGGTCAGACGTAAACCTCAAGAAACCAGATTATCCCAACATCAGTACTCAATCAAACAGGCCAGGTGTCAGATACTATCTTTAAACCATGTCAGTTCTTGTAAACAACCCACAGGGTGACTGAATAGTTTTCCCTCATGGAAAAAAAAACCTAATTGAGTCTCTCTTTTGAAACATGATAGGAATGCCGAATATAACTCAAATTATGGCTGTACAAACTTGATAGTATTTAGTGAGTCTGGTTTACAGACCGGGCCGCGGGGGCGTTGACCCCCGGAACCCCCTC
>NW_026469689.1:0-12642 GCF_026875155.1 Cherax quadricarinatus
TGACAATAAAGAAAAATACTGAAAAAACGTTACATTAGATTTTAAACTACGAAAACATAACAATTAAAAATATGACCATTTTTACCTACAATAAAATCAATACCGAAGTTTTAAAACTGTCCTATACTAGCTACATGGGGATTAGTTAACTTTCTTAAAAACATGCAAACCTATATTAACTCTTCCTCCAAATTAATCATCCTTCTTTTAAAATTTACACTAGAATAATAAAATACAAGTATCCCTTTCATTATTTCGTTACAGACTAAATTCCTTCTGCTCAGAGCACGGAAAGAAATATAGGATAATTAAACCAATGAGTCAAGAACACATCCAAGCGAAACCTACACCGACCATACAGGTCCTTGAGAACTGCCGGTCCGCGCAGCTGCTCGCCCAGGTGTGCAGATGTACATTGCACATCGTACCTACAATTAGATTTAGCTCAACATTTTTCAATAATGCCATATTACAACATTCTACCCAATTTGCATAATAAAGAGCATTTTGAATCAAAGAAATTCCAAAAATTATCATAAATTTACACTAACCTAAGGCTAGTATTTCACTGTATTATAAATGTCTAATCAACACGAAAATTTTAACCACATACCCCTAACCATATTTGTTGGTGAAACATATACAACCTTGTATTACCATAAAGAAAAAAAAAAATAAAAAAGGAAAACCCACTCTTCACCTTTAAAATCAGACTTCAATTTACCATTCAGGTACATACATATAAATAATTATAATGAAGAATGTTGTCTAATTGAACACAATTATTTCCCAAACGTCAGTTATATATATTACGTCAACTCAAACCACGAATAAATTCATCCATTCTACAACTTCAAGTTCGTAAACTCTTAAACTACATACATAGTTATTGCCACCATTTAGACAAATTAAAAAGAAAAACAATACTCAAATATATCAAAAACACCCATGCTTCTATTGGCACCACATCAAATTTTGCTTACAAAAATGCAGTGTAAATTAAACTGAAACATAAAAAAAACCATTTTGGCATTTTCACATTGTATCAAAAAACATAAATACACATAGAAAATATGTATTTAAAAATCATTGAAAATGTTCAAAGAAAAAACCATTAATGGTATATACAAGAAAGTAAACATACATACACACACACACACACATATATATATAATATATAATATATAATATATATATATATAATTATATATATATATATAATATATAAATATATAAAATAAATAATATATTATATATATTATATATATTAATATATATATATATATATATATATAAAATTTTATATATATATATATAATAATAAAGTTTGTTTATTAGATTATGTATTGGTGGATAAAAGGTTGATGGGTAGCTCCAGAAGTACTTGTTTATAGAGGGGCAACTGATATATCGGGTCATTATTTAAAGTTGTAGCTACATTTAAAGGTAAGAGGTTTAATGGGAAAAAGGAAGGTGGCAACAAACAAGTAAGAGGGAGGTGAAAGTGTATAAACTAAGGAGGAGGAAGTTGGGGTGAGAAAATAAGCGACTATTGGCAGAAAGGGGCTAGTGCAAAGATGAGTAGTGGGGGGGGGGTTGAAGAGGGTTGGAATAATTTTAAAAAATGCAGTATTAGAATTGGGGCAGAAGTTTGTGGTTATGGGAGGGTGGGGGCAGGAGGAAAGATGAGTGATTGGGGGAAAAGATGAATAAAGGGTGTGATAAAAGAGAAAAAGGAAGCTTATGAGGGGTTTTACAAAGCAGAAGTGTTATAAGAAGAGCAGAGTATATGGAGAGTAAAAGAAAGGTAAGAGAGTGGTGAGAGAGTGCAAAAGGAAAGGCAGATGATAGAGTGGGAGAGGCACTGTCAAGAAATTTAATGAAAATAAGAAAAAATTTTGGAGTGAGTTAAACAAGTTAAGAAACCCTAGGGAAAATATGGATTTGTCAGTTAACAACAGAGTAGGGAGTTAGTAGTTTGGGAGATGGAGGTATTGGGTAGATGGCGAGAATATTTTGAGGGAAATTTTAAATGTTAAGGAAGAACAGAGGCAGTAATTTCATGCACTGGTAGGGAGGTTTTACCATCTTTTAGGAGTGAAGAAAGACAGATGTAAGTGTGGGGGAGGTACGTGAGGCATTACGTAAAATGAAAGGGGGTAAAGCAGCTGGAACTGATGGGATCATGACAGAAATGTTAAAGCAGGGGGGGATATAGTGTTGGAGTGGTTGGTACTTTTGTTTAATAAATGTATGAAAGAGGGGGAAAGTACCTAGGGATTGGCGAGAGCAATGTATAGGGCCCTTTATATAAGGGAAAGGGGACAAAAGAGACTGTAAAAATTATAGAGGAATAAGCTTACTGAGTATACCAGGAAAAGTGTACGGTAGGGTTATAATTGAAAGAATTAGAGGTAAGACAGAATGTAGGATTGCGGATGAACAAGGAGGTTTCAGAGTGGGTAGGGGATGTGTAGATCAAGTGTTTACATTGAAGCATATATGTAACAGTATTTAGATAAAGGTAGGAAGTTTTTTATTGCATTTATGGATTTAGAAAAGGCATATGATAGAGTGGATAGAGGAGCAATGTGGCAGATGTTGCAAGTATATGGAATAGGTGGTAAGTTATTAAAATTTCTGTAAAGAGTTTTTATGGAATAGTGAGGGTCAGTTAGGGTGTGTAGAAGAGAGGAGACTACTTCCCGGTAAAAGTAGGTCTTAGACAGGATGTGTAATGTCACCATGGTTGTTTAATATTTTATAGATGGGGTTGTAAGGGAAGTAAATGCTGGGGTTTTTCGGGAGGGGGTGGGATTAAATTTTGGGGAATCAAATTCAAAATGGGAATTGACACAGTTACTTTTTGCTGATGATACTGTGCTTATTGGAGATTCAAAGAAAAATTGCAAAGGTTATTGGATGAGTTTGGGAATGTGTGTAAAGGTAGAAATTTTGAAAGTGAACATAGAAAAGAGTAAGTGATGAGGGTGTCAAATGATTTAGATAAAGAAAAATTGGATTTTCAAATTGGGGGAGGAGTATGGAAGAAGTGAATGTTTTCAAAATACTTGGATTTTGACGTGTCGGCGGATGGATTTATGAAGGATGAGGTTAATCATAAATTGATGAGGGAAAAAAGGTGGAGTGGTGCGTTGAGGTATTGTGGAGTCAAAACGTTAATCTATGGAAGCAAAAAAGGGGAATGTGAAAGTATAATAGTACCAACACTCTTAAATGGGGTGAAGCTTGGGTGGTAAATGCAGCAGCGAGAGACGGTTGGAGGCAGTGGAGAGTCCTGTTTAAGGGCAATGTGTGGTGTAAATATTATGCAGAAAATTCGCAGTGTGGAAAATTAGGAGAAGGTGTGGGAGTTAATAAAGAAATTTAGTCAGAGGGCAAAAGGGGGGTTGTTGAGGTGTTTGGTCATTTAGAGAGAATGGATCAAAGTAGAATGACATGGAAAGCATATAAATCTATAGGGAAGGAAGGCGGGTAGGGGTCGTCCTCGAAAGGGTTGGAGAGAGGGGGTAAAGGAGGTTTTGTGGGCAAGGGGCTTGGACTTCCCGCAAGCGTGCGTGAGCGTGTTAGATAGGGTTTAATGGAGACGAATGGTACTTGGGACCTGACATCTGTTGGAGTTGAGCAGGGTTAATATTTAGTGAAGGGATTCAGGGAAACTGGTTATTTTCATATAGTCGGACTTGAGTCCTGGAAATGGGAAGTACAATGCCTGCACTTTAAAGGAGGGGTTTGGAAATTGGCAGTTTGGAGGATATGTTGTGTATCTTTATATGTTTTATGCTTATAGACTGTGTATTCTGAGCACCTCTGCAAAAACAGTGATAATGTGCGTGTGTGGTGAAAGTGTTGAATGATGATGAAAGTATTTTCTTTTTGGGGGTTTTTCTTCTTTTGGGGTCACCCTGCCTCGGTGGGAGACGGGCCGACTTGTTGAAAAAAAAAATAATATATATATATTTTAAAATATATATATTATATATATATATATATATATATATATATATATAATATATATATATGGCGCCTAGTCGCCAAGGCTGCAGTAAGAAGGTGAGTCAAGAGGCTGTTGCAATGCTGAAACCAACTCAGCTCGGTTTCGGCGTGTCAACAGGGCTGTGAAGCAGCTGCCCACGCAGCACGAGTATATATCAGAAACATGTTCCTATGAAAAAGCCTTTGGTCAAATTGGACTTTGCCAATGCTTTCAACTCAGTCAGAAGGGATGCTGCTCTCCAAGCAGTTTATAGAAACTTCCCTTCCCTTTATCCCTTCATAGAATCGTGTTATAGTGTGACTTCCAAACTATTGTTTGGGGACCATGAAATTGACTCGTGTGAGGGCGTGCAACAGGGGGACCCTCTCGCCCCCTTTCTATTTTGTTTGGTCATCAAGGAAGTCACGGAGGCACTCTCCAGCGAGCTCAATAAATGGTTCCTGGACGACGGTACCCTAGCTGGCACAACAGAATCTCTCCTGAGAGACATCAGTAAAATTAAAGACATGGGAGAAAGCCTGGGCTTTTCTTTAAACCCCACCAAATGTGAAATAGTTTCTACCAATCAACAGATGATCCAGAATATTAGTACCGTTTTACCAGGAGCACGAGCCATTGATCCAGCCAATAGCACTCTCCTCGATGCTCCTCTTGGGTCCAATGCCATCGATCTGATCCTAGGAAAAAAGTCTCAGACCTCCGGACGATGGAAAGCAGGATGAAAGACATTGACACACACGATGCCTTCTACCTACTCACCAGGTGCCTGTCAACCCCAAAACTTACCTATTTTCTGAGATGCTCCCCAGCCTTCAGCAGTCCAAAACTCAAGGAATATGACTCTCTCCTGAAGGCCATGCTAGAGAGTGTATTGAATCTTTCCCTTGACGATGGACAGTGGTTGCAAGCCTCACTTCCGGTCAGGCTTGGAGGGCTAGGAGTACGCAGATCCTCCCAGATTGCTCTACTAGCTTTCCTATCCTCTTCCATTGCGTCAAACAAGTTGATAAGACAAATTCTTCCTGACACCCTCAGTGACTCAGCAGGAATAGAAGACCCTAGCTATGTCAGTGCCATCACCGAATGGGAGACTCTTGCTGCTCCAGCACCAAACCCCAGTGCAGCACTGGCTCACAAACAGTCAAGCTGGGATAGCCCAATTGCTGAAAAGGTACTTGCCAACATGCTCAGGGCTGCAACATCAGATAGGGAGATTGCCCGTCTCCAGGTTGTGAGTGCACCTCACTCCGGGGACTTCCTCCAAACAGTTCCCATATCGGCAATGGGAACGCGACTCGACCCTAAGACCCTCCGTATTGCAGTGGCTCTGCGCCTTGCTGCCCCAGTTCACACAGAATATATGTGTATTTGCGGCGAAGTGCAAGCAGACCAATACGGTCTACATGGTCTTAACTGTTCCAAAACCAAGGGCTGGCATACAATGAGGTCAACGACATCATTAAGAGAACCCTTGCTACAGCTGGATGCCATGCCGAGAGGGAGCCACGATCACTTGCAGCAAACAATACCCACAACCCAGCAAACCGCCCCGACGGGATCACCATCTATCCTTGGAAGAATGGCAAGCTCTTAGCATGGGACTATACCTGTGTGTCCACACTGGCTGACACCTATATCCATCACAGTGTGGGGCGACAGGGAGGAGCTGCTGACCACAGGGAGGAGTACAAGATCAGCAAGTACAGGGGCATTAGCCAACAGTAACAATTTGTCCCAGTGGGATCAGAGACCTTGGGATCATGGGGAAAAAAATGCCACACGTTTCCTTAAAGAATTGGGTTCCAGACTCATCGACACCACCAGGGACCCAAGGGCAGCCACTTTCATGTTCCAGCGCCTCAGCGTCGCCATCCAGAGGGGAAATGCTTGCTGCATACTTGGCTCACGTCCAGCCTCGGAGGAGCTGGAGGAAATTCATCATCTTTGATACATTGTGCCATTGTATTCATGTTTATGTTTTTTCCTGTAAATGTATTTTGTTTATAAATATATATATATATATATTATATATATATATATATATATATATATATATATATATATATATATATATATATATATATATATATATACACATACATACACATGCATATATATACACACATACACATACATAGTTATAAGTCGACAATTCCAAATATAACTGTATTGTACTTGAAACACTCGGAACAAATAATGTTAAAATTGCACCCCAGACATACCTCATATAACATTCATCAAACTGATCACGCTACCGCCCATTCAAGGAAACCAGCCCATTTCATCCCCCTTACCTGCCTTTCAACTCCTGTAAATCCCGTAAAGTGAAATTCCTATAACCCTCACTTAAATCCCTCTCCCATCTCCCCCCATACACCTCCTTATTTCTACACTTTGTCCTATAAAAAGTTGCCGTTAATGCATTAATTTTTCACACACGTCGCTCCTCTCATAGCCCCAAGACATATAAATATAATCTGTAATTATATACCCTACCGCATTCTCTACCATCTGATTCACCCCACCTATGTCTAAGCTTAATTAAAACCTTCAACACCTGCAACCCTCCCCCCCTCCCACTAACCTTATTATCTTACCCAACCAAACCCTTATTAGTTCAATACATTCGCAAAAATACACCATTTGGAAAACAGTCTCCAATCCACCACAAACCTTGCATATCCCATCCTCCCGTATTCTCATATGGAATAAAACCATAACTTCTCGTACTTTAGGTTTTAAACGTAATTTGTTCAAACGCCCCCAGATATTACGCCAATCATACATCGGATAAATCCCTTCTACCACTGCTACCACTGCCTTACCTTCCACCCCATCAAGGTTTCCCAATTTAATATGTGAAGGATCGCTCATGTTTATGATGACCCGTAACATTGCCTCACCTATTATGAACTCCCTACCCACCCACCACCGTTGCATACCCGACGTTTTCTTATGAAGTCCGCCTTCCCTGGCCTCCCCTCCCGCTTATAACACGTTTCAAATACACACTCATAATCCTCTTTTCAACACTATAAGACCCAGCCCTCCTGGGCCAAACCCGGGGAGTGTGACAACCGCTCTACCTAACCATTCGCTTCCACTACCCCCAAATGAATCTAAAAACGCGTTTTTGTAACCTTTGTATCTCACTACGAAGAAACGGATATATGCTGCTACATGCCAAAGTTTACTATATAATAGAACATTCGTTTGTAATTACTCTTTGATGCAAATTTAAAGTGTGCAGCTCGAAACCACTGAGGCGCTCGGTACACCATCTACAATACGCACTGAATTTATTTGTTGTGCTAACTTGATATCACTTACATAAACGATCCCACATATCAGTAATTGGTCCACCTTTTTCCACCTTTCAACAAATTTCACTTTTCCTCACTTAACCCATCCCCAAGACCCATATACTTCGTTTTCTCCTTATTAATTGACATGCCAGAACCCTTTTCAAAAACGTTTACTGACTTTTCCACCCGAGGCAAATCCCTGTTACCACTTACTAAAATCGTTGTGTCATCAAAAATTTCCAACAATGCCAGCCCCCCAACCCTTTCGTCACAAACCCCATTTGCTGCCAATAAGACCCTAATTCCTTTATAAAAGGGATCCTGTAAACACCAAAAAATATTTTGTGAAAGGGGACAACCTTGACGTAGACCCCGGGCTCATCTGAATTTGTTCTCCTAACCTTCCATTTACCTGCACCCGCAAGGATGCATCTTGATACATTAATTTGGCCCATGAATAATTTCCTCTCCAAACCCCTGCCATCTCATAATTTTCCCATAACGTTTTCCCTTTCTACACTATAATATGCCGCCCCCCAATCTATAGCCAACCCCCCCCCCCTCCCAATTTTACTCTTTCTCAATAAAACTTCTAATCAAACCTGCCTGTCATACATAGATCTTCCCGGTACCCCATATTGTCCCTTATCATCACTTTACCCAGCCCTTTTTTTATTCTGTTAGCTAAAATTCTTGCAAAAATCTTATAATCACCAAAACAATAACGAAATAGCACGATAAGTCTTTGCTGTTAAATGGCTCCCCTTTAGGCACTAGAACGACCACAGCCATCTCTGCTGTGCCCCTAAACCAGATCCCGCTTAAGGATATTGAATAATCTTCCCAAAAACCCCCTTTTTAAAAACGCTCAATTTGAAGAAAAAAAGTCACTGGGCAACCCATAAATTTCCCTGGTGCCTTACCTAATTGCGCCCGGATAAAGCTTCCATGTCTCACACTCCGATATCGGCCCTTCCAAAAAACGAATCGACATGCTCTGTCAACTCACACTGCACAAACCTTCCAATTGACGTAATGCTATTTCGCTTATTCCACACTTTGCGTTTTCAACTTAACCCAAGCATCATATACCCATCTTTACCCTCAGTCGTCGTCAACACCTGGCCCACTTTATACCCTTGCATACCTACCTGAACATTCAACCCCATTAACTCCATTGCCTTGCGAACGTGTGTGTTGACTCGCAACACACACGCCGAAGGCCGATCTCCCACAAAACCTCCTCAATCCCGCCCTTAAGCCTTTCCCCATCAAACCCTCATTTTGTAAATTCCGGATATTTTCCTTCAAACTTTCAATTTTTAATTAAAGGATAATTTTGCATTAATTTGTGCATAACATTCGCGCAACTGCCTCTCTAAATATTTTTGAAAACCGTATTGTAACTGATTATATCTCGTCCTCGATTAATATAATATTCCTTAATACGTTGTTTTAGCTATCGTTTCCCACCAAATTTAAACCCTGGCAACATCCCCCGGTGCTTCTACCACTAAAACGATCCCACATATGTCCAAAAGACAAGAGACTATCCTCTTCCTTTAATAACTTTACATTCAATTTCCAAAATGATGGACCCCTCCGAGGCAACACCCTCAATATCCACAAACTATTACAACTCCTCTATGATCCGAAAAAACCACATCTATCACATTCACCCTCCGCACAGTAACCGCACAAGGCACGTACATTCGGTCCAACCTCGCCGCATAACCTCGTTTAATGAAGGTATGCTCTATCATCCCCCCCCCCACACACATCCTTTAACCCCACCCGGGGCAATATATCCCCAATATACCCAAACAACACACCGCACCTCTGGGGTTCACATCTTTACGACGTATCACGCAACTCCAAAACTCCGCCTATTATTGCAACATTCGGTAAACCACGTAAAAAATAGAAACCCGCACGTCCTGAACAAATTTAGTTTTATACTCACGTCACCCTCAGCCCGACCATATACACATACTAAACTAATGGGAAACCCTACCCCAAGTTCCATCCACTCTAATTACCTCCCCTCCCCCCCCCCCCACTACGCCTTACTATAAACGGGCTAGTTTCCTTTATCAAAAATGGCAGCCCCCACCTTTCAAACGTGTCGCATGTTCCATGTACACATTATAACCACTCATATCCAACTCATAACCAGGCCTAAAATTATGTTCCTGTAAGAATACCACATCCACACCAAGTCGCACCAAATACTTATTAAACCACTTAAGCTTCCTCTCAGCTCTCAACCCGTTAATATTTATAGTAAAACACTTGAATTCAACAAATGGGTTTTCCTTTTGTCCCCGGCATTGACTTTACCCCAGTTCGTTTTGCAACACCTCTGTCCCTCCCCCCTTTGTTGGGAATCACCTTCGCAATCCCTTGATCCTTGGGTTCACCATTCCCTCTCTGCTATACCTCCACCCAAGACTTTTTCCCAGGATGTTGGGCAGGTGTTAGCACATCATCAGAATCCGATGATGCTGCAGTCCTCTTTCGTGTCCCGCCCTCCACCTGCATTTTGACATCTGAAGCACCGTCCTGATGCACCTCCACCTCTACTGCATGCACCTTCAGGGAGGCGTAGGGCAAAATCCCTAACTCGGTTATTTACCGTCCGATTTTGTTCAGTTTTGGTACACAAGACAAAGTGTTCTCACTCTTTCTTGAAAATATTTATCAAAAATATACCTCAAACAACAACTGAGAAAAGACTGATTTACTGAAATTGCCCTTGGGCAATACTTCATTCTTATATGGGACTACGTAAGGTGGTTTTGACACTTGGTGCCGAGAGTACAATGCTAATACTTATTTTGACCGATTGTTCCCTCTAAAAATACCTTACCGTTATTTCACAAAAAAATAAAGTTTGTTGTTCGGAATTTTGCAAAAAAATCTCCCCTTTACTCCCACATAACCCCAAAGTATTTGGAATATTTTAAAAAAACTAATCGGCGAAAAAAAGGAAAAATCTTATTCTACAATTCTTGCATATTTTCCCATTTAATTAAGTAATAAAGGAATTATTTGTTGCCCTGGTGAAAATTACTTCCGAATATCGGCCGGGGAATGCCGGGCCCCCCCCCGTTCAAAAAAAAAAAAATTTTTTTCGCAAAAATCGCGTTTGTTGGGGTGTTTTCTTATAAACTGATGTTTAGTGCATTTTCCTCTTCAAAACACCGTTTTTCTTACTCAAGACTAAAGAATGGGACAAAGGATTCTCAAATTTATGGAAATATTCCCGAAAAACTTTCCATTTTAAAGCCATTTTATTCACCTAGAGTATATAACATTTTGTATTTTTTTTGGGTTTTATTAACATATTAATCAATTCTATAGAAAAAATAAGCCGTAAATTTGAATATAAGCTGATATAAGGTAATAATGGGTGTTTCCCTGGCTGGCCCCTGGAGCGGGGGAAACGCCGACGTTCCCATCGGGTTCCCCGGCAGTCACAAGTCCGGGAAAGTCCCCCTACTGTTTTATGATCCCAAATAGTCAGTTTTATATTAAAAAGAAAATGCAAAAAAAGGCGATAAAAAACAAGAAAAAAACTCCAAAAAAATATGGGCCGTGAGCGACTGGGGTACCAACATCGCCGTCACCATACCTGATAAAATGACTAAATTTCTTGTGAAACGTCGTAGAACATTCTTTTGGGTCCATTGTGTTGCCAAAAGTTGACTTTTTTCAGTTAAAAACTCAATATCCATATTTTTTTCGATTTTTCGGTGAGCGCGCGCGGCAAATTCCCCTACAGCCCCCTTAAAATCCTTTAGACTCTCTCGTCGAAAAAACCGTCATTTTCCCCATACCACTTCACAGCCGCCCCCAGAACAAACCTGGGTTTTCCCACCTATCAGGACCGTTTCCTCTAACAATCATCCAACGCCTTTACCAAAGACCCGCCACTTCTTCACCCATATTAGGTACCCTCCCCTCAAAACCCTTATGTATTTCCAATGACTGAGATTCCCCTTTCTTTACAAGGGCGTTTCGAGCTCCTTTTCTTTGTCCCCCCTCCCCCCATGACAACCTTTGTTGGGGCGGTGTACAAGAACTGTTCCGCTCACGCCTACTTCGTCCCGGCTGCTGTTGCTGCTGTTGCCTTTGCTGTTGTCCCGGGGACCCACTTCTTTTCCCACACTGCGCCGCGATGGGGTCTAAAACCCACTGCCGACAACGTTTTTTGTTGCCCGATACGTTACATAGACTTGAGTCCCCTATTTTTTCAAAAAACAAAATTGAAGGAATAGGGTGTCGAAAAAGTCATTTTAACTTATAAAACCCCCCTTCCACGCACCCCGCACGGTCCCGTTGCCCCTCTCCCTGCTGTGGGTACGTGAACCCTCCCCTAAGTAGCAGTCACTGGGAAATCAAAAACAGTCGCCTCAAAAGGCACATTCCCGATTTTCACCCAAAGGGAAGTCGAGATCATCATGGATTTCCACCGACACAGCTGTTTAACCGGGGATGATGGTCTCCTGATACTTTCGACCACTGCCTCGTAGACTCGGCCGATCTTTTAACGAAATTCTTGTCATTCCATTTAGTGCGACACCCATATTCCCATTTCATACCATAGGTATCGCGAAAAGACGGGTAAAAAAAATCCCTGTTGGATCCCGTGACAGCACCACGATCACTAAAAGCAACAGTGTTTATTTTTTTCTTCTGCTATTTCCCCCATTTGGGGAAAAAAAAGTTTCCACCAACCCCGCTGGGCACTCAATCAGGTAAACTGCGCAAAACAAACTCAAAACAGGACTTTTGGCAGCTCGTCCCCACGCCGGGCGATGAACAATTCCTTTTTTATTGTGGAGATCTTGTTTTTTCGGGAAGGGGTTTTTCCCCTTAGGAAGCATACGGGAAGGGGGACCCTCATGGTTTGTAGTAACACCCCACCTAAGCAGTTTGGAGGCATCAGTTCTCAAAAAAAATTTTTATTAATACGGAATCTTAAGTACAGGTCTTTCGAAAAGAACTTTTAATCCATTTTAAATTTTCCCGACTACCGGGAAAAATTAAGGTTCCTTCACGACTTTTTAAGGAAGCCGTTTAAATCCGAAGACACAAGATTTTGGGATAAACCTGCAAAAAATTTATAGAACCAAAAAAGCTAGCAGAGTTTTTTTTTTTGGGAATTTTAAAACTAAAAAAGCTTTGACTACTGGGGGGGAGCTGCGAGAGTTAAAATTTTGAAAGTATCGCCAAGATACTAATCTTTTTTAAAAACCCAAGGGAAGCTTTCTTGGCTTGGGAGGAGGGGCCCTGTGACGTAACCACGCAAAACTG
>NW_026469690.1:0-14821 GCF_026875155.1 Cherax quadricarinatus
TGTTGTTAGTGATGACAGTGTTGTTGGTAGTGTTGGGGACCAGTGTTGTTAGTAGTGTTGTTGACAGTGTTGTTAGTACTGTTGTCAGTGTTGTTGGTAGTGTTGACAGCACATGTTGTAGGTAGGTGTTGTGTTGTTGACAGTGTGTTGTTTGTAGTGATGTTGACAGTGTTGTTGGTAGTGTTGTTGACAGTGGTGTTAGTGTTGTTGACAGTGTTGTTGGTAGTGTTTTTGACAGTGGTGTTAGTGTTGTTGACAGTGTTGTTAGTAGTGTTGTTGACATTTTTGTTGGTAGTGTTGTTGACAGTGTTGTTTACAGTGTTGTTGACGGTGTTGTTGACAGTGTTGTTGACATTATTGACAGTGTTGTTGACAACGTTGTTGACAGTGTTATTTACAGTGTTGTTGACAGTGTTGTTGACCGTGTTGTTGGTATAGTTGACAGTGTTGTTGATAGTGTTGGACAGTGTTGTTGACAGTTATTGTTGACAGTGTTGTTGACTGTTGGTAGTGTTGTTGACAGTGTTGTTGAGATGTTGCATCGTCTGCAGAGTCTTTCGCTTTCATAGGGAGTGATGTCTGTGTGTAGATTTAAGACTAGTCCCTCTAGGATTTTTCAGGTGTAAATTATAATGTTTATCTCTCCCTTGTGTTCCAGTGATCACAGGTGAAGGGACTTTAGACGGTCCCGGAAACTGAGATGCTTGACTGTACATAAACATGTAGTGAAAGTTCTCTGTATATTCTCCAGATCTGCAGTTTCACCAGTCTTGAAAGTTGCTGTTAGTGTACCACAATATTCAAGCCTAGAGAGTTTAAGAGAATCATCATGGGCTTGACTTCCCTTGTTTTGAAGGTTCTCATTATCCATCCTATCATTTTCCTACCAGATGTGGTAATGACATTGTTGTGATCTTTGAAAGCGAGATCCACTGACATTATCACTCCCAGGTCCTTCACATTAGCTTTCCACTATTGTGTGTTAGAATTTGTTTTATACTCGATCTTGCTTTTATTTCCTCGGTTTTCATAGAAAAGTAATTGAAATTGTCTTCAATGAACTTCATATTGTTTTTCGGTGGCGCATTTGATGACTTGGTGATATGCACATTGGAGTTTTACAGCCGTCCTCAGGTGGATGACACTGTCATGCAAGTTCTAGGATCTTCAGCCAAAGTATGACACAGTTCTAGTTGGGATGACATGTCATGCATGTTCTAGTATCGTCAGCAAAGTAAGACACAGTCTCAGTGGATGACACTGTCATGCAAGTTCTAGTATCGTCAGCAAAGTCTGACACAGTCTCAGTGGATGACACTGTCATGCAAGTTCTAGTATCGTCAGTAAAGTCTGACACAGTCTCAGTGGAGACACTGTCATGCAAGTTCTTGTTTTTTAAGTATCGTCAGCAAAGTTAAGACACAGTTCTATGGTTTACTACATCTCTATGTCAGATATGAGGATAAGGAAAAGGATGGGAGCGAGTACTGTGTGAGTACTGTGTGAGTACTGTGTGAGTACTGTGCGAGTACTGTGTGAGTACTGTGCGAGTACTGTGTGAGTACTGTGTGAGTACTGTGTGAGTACTGTGTGAGTACTGTGTGAGTACTGTGTGAGTACTGTGCGAGTACTGTGCGAGTAGTACTGTTCGAGTACTGTGGTGAGTTCTCTTTGTGTTTTTTTTTTTTTTGTGGTTAGACCTTTGCGATCCATCTACCAACTTTTCCTGTTATTCCTTTTCAGGCATTTTATTGCTATTACACCATGGAGGCCTGAGTCACCAGACCGCGGCGCAGGGGGGCTGTTTGACCCCCGGGAATCTCTTCCAGGTAAACTCAAGGTCACACTGTCTCAAGACTTTTTGCAGAGTTTATTTGTCTACAGTGCATCCAAGACCATGTCATAGGTGGCCCTGTAGTTTGGAGTGGCAGGAGGCCCTATCCTAGACCTGTCATAGTGGTCCAGTATAGTTGTGAGAGGCAGGAAGCGGACATCCCTAGACCATGTCCATAGTGGTCCAGTTAGTTGTGAGTGGCAGGATGTGACCATCCTAGACCATGTCATAGTGGTCCAGTAGATGGGAGTGGCAGGAGCGACCATTAGGACTATGTCATAGTGGTCCAGTAGTTGTGAGAGGCAGGAGCGGACCATCCAAGATCATGGTCATAGTGGTCCAGTAGTTGGTGAGAGGCAGGAGTGACCATCCAAGACATGTAATAGTGGTCAGTAGTTGTGAGAGACCAGAGCGGCTTCTAGACTTATCTTAGTGGTCAGTAGTTGTGAGAGGCTGGAGCGACCATCCAAGACCATTTCATAGTGGGTCCAGTAGTTGTGAGAGGCAGTAGCGTCCATCCAAGGGCCCATGTAATAGAATGGTCCAGTAGATGTGAGAGACAAGAGGGACCATTCAGGACCATATTCATAGTGGTCCAGTAGTTGTGGAAGATGCAGGGAGAGACAATCCAAGACCAATGTCTTAGTGGTCCAGTAGTTGTGAGAGGCACAGAAGCGACATCCAAGGCCATGTCATAGTGGTAACAGTAGTTGTGAGAGACAAGAGCGACCATCCAAGACCCTATCTACTGGTCCATTAGTTGTGGAGGCCAGGAAGCGACAATCCAAGACCATGGCATTGTGGTCCAGTAGTTGTGAGAGGCAGAAGCGACCATCCAAGACAACATAATGGTCCAATAGTTGTGAAGAGGCTGGAGCGACCTTCTTAGACCATGTCAATAGTGCCCAGTAGTTGTGAGAGGCAGCAGCGACATCCAAGACCATGTATAGTGGCCAGTAGTTATTATGAGAGGGCAGAAGCGACATCAAGACAATGTTCCATAGTGGTCCTGTAGTTGTGAGAGGCAGCAGCGACATCCAAGACCATGTCATAGTGGTTCCAGTAGTTGTGAGAGGCAGGAGCGACCTTCCAGCCATGCTAGTGGTCCAGTAGTGGTGAGAGCAGGAGCGGACCATCCAAGAACCATGTCATTGTGGTTCCAGTAGTTGTGAGAGGCAGAAGCGACCATCCAAGACCATGTCATAGTAGTCCAGTAGTTGTGAGAGGCAGGAAACGACCATCCTAGATATGTCATAGTGGTCAGTAGTAGTGAGAGGCAGGAGCGACCATCCTAGGACCTTGTCTTAGTGGTCCAGTAGTTGTGAGGAGACAAGAAGCGACCACAAGACCATATCATAGTGGTCCAGTAGTGGGAGAGACAGAGCCGAATCCTAGACCTATCATAGTGGTCACAGTAGTTGTGAAGAGGCTGAAGCGACCATCAAGACCCAATGTCATAGTGGTCCAGTGTTGTGAGAGGCAGGAGTGACCATCCAAGACATGTTCATAGTGGTACCAGTTAGTTGTGAGAGGCAGGAGCGACCATCTTAGAACCATATCATAGTGATCCAGTAGTTGTGAGAGCAGAAGCGACCCATCCAAGGACATGTCATAGTGGTCCAGTAGTTTTGAGAGGCAGAGCGACCATCCAAGATCATGTCATAGAGGTCCAGTAGTTTGAGAGCCAGGAGCGACCTCAAGACCATGTTCTAGTGTTCCAGTAGTTAGTGAGAGGGCAGGGCTACCATCAAGATCATGTCATAGTGGTACCAAGTAGTTGTGATAGGCAGGGAGCGACCATCCAGACCATGTCATAGTGTCCAGTAGTTGTGGATTTTAAAATAATCGGAGCGACCATCTTAGACCATATCATAGTGTTCCAGTAGATTGTGAGAGCAGAAGCGACCATCCAAGGACATGTCATAGTGGTTCCAGTAGTTTGTTGAGAGGCAGAAGCGACCATCCAAGATCATGTCATAGGTGGGGGTCCAGTGTTGTGAGAGGCAGGAGAGACCATCCAAGACCATGTCATAGTGGTCCAGTAGTTGTGAGAGGCAGGAGCCGACCATCCAAGACCATGTCATAGTGGTCCAGATAGTTGTGAGAGGCAGCAGAAGCGACCATCTTTGACAATGTCATAGTGGTATTCCGTAGTTGTGAGAGGCAGGGAGCGACCATCCAAGACCATGTCATTGTGGTCAGTAGTTGTGTGAGAGGCAGGAGCGACCATCCAAGACCATGTCATAGTGGTCCTGTAGGTTGTGAGAGGCAGAAGCGACACCAAGACCATGTCTAGGGTACAGTAGTTGGTGAGGAGGCAGGTACGGACCATCTTAGACCATGGTCCATAGTTGGTCAGTAGTTGTGAGGGGGCAGGAGCGACCTTCCTTGTCATGTCTAGTGGCCAGTAGTTGTGAGAGGCAGGAGCGACCATCCAAGACCATGTCATAGTGGTCAGTAGTTGTGAAGAGCGGAGCGTCCATCCAAGACCATGTCATAGTGATCCAGTAGTTGTGGAGCAGGGCGGACCATCCAAGACCTAGTTCATAGTGGTCCAGTAAGTTGTGAAAGGCAGGAGCGGACCAATCCAAGACCATTCATTGTGGTCCAGTTATGTTGTGAGAGGCAGAGTGACAATCCAAGACCCATGTAATAGTGGTCAGTAGTTGTGAGAGACAGAGCGACCATTCAAGACATATATAGTGGATCCAGTAGTTGTGAGAGGTGGGAGCGACCATCCATGACCATTTCATAGTGGTCCAGTAGTTGTGAGAGGCAGGAGCGACCATCCAAGACATGTAATAGTGGTTCCAGTAGTGGTGAGGACAAGGAGCGACCATCATTCAAGACCATATCATAGTGGTCCAAGTAGTTGTGAGAGGCAGGAGGACCATCCAAGACATGTCATAGTGGTCCAGTAGTTTGTGAGAGGCAGTAGCGACCATCCAAAGGCCATGTCATGTGGTCCAGTAGTTGTGAGGAGACAAGTGCGACCATCCAAGACCATATCATAGGGGTCCAGTAGTTGTGAGAGCAGGAGCGACATCCAAGACCATGTCATTGATGGTCCAGTTGTTGTGTGGGCAGAAGCGACCATCCAAGACCTTGTCATAATGGTCCATATTTGTGAGAGGCAGGAGCGACGTCTTATTCGCTGACATTGTCTTTGTTGTCAGTTAGTTGTGAGAGGCAGGAAGCGACATCCAAGTCCATGTCATAGTGGTCCCAGTTGTTGTTGAGAGGCAGAAGCGAACCATCCAAGGGACCATGTTCATAGTAGTTCAGTAGTTGGAGAGGCAGGAACGACCATCTAGACTATGTTCATAGTGGTCCAGTAGTTGTGAGAGGCAGGAGCGACCATCCTAGACCATGTCATAGGTCCAGTAGTTGTGAGAGGACAAGAGCGGACATCCAATACATATTTTAGTGGTCCAGTAGTTGGAGGAGAAAGGGACCATCCTTGACCATATCATAGTGGTGTCCTTAGTTGTGAGAGGCAGAAGGACCATCAAGACCATGTCAGAGTGGTCCAGTAGTTGGTGAGAGGCAGGAGCGACCATCAAGCCATGTCATTAGTGGTCCTGTAGTTGTGAGGAGGCAGGAGCGACCATCTTAGAACCCATAATCATAGTGATCAAGTAGTTGTGAGGAGCGAGAAGCGACCATCCAAGGACATGTCATAGTGGTCCAGTAGTTTTGAGAGGCAGGGGCCGACCATCCAAGTCATGTCATAGTGGTCCAGTAGGCGGAGAGGCAGGAGGACAATCCAAGGTCCAAGTCTTGTGGTCAAGAGTTGTGAGAGGCGGAGCGACCATCCAAGTTCATGTCATAGTGGTCACAGTAGTTGTGAGAGGCAGGAGCGACCTTCCAAGACCATGTCATAGTGGTTCCAGTAGTTGTGAGAGGCATGGGGACCCATCTTAGACCATTATCATAGTGATCCAGTAGTGTGAGAGGCAGAAGCGACCATCAAGGACATGTCATAGTGGTCAGTAGTCAGTTGGGTGAAAGGCAGAAGAAGAGACCATCCAGATCATGTCATAGTGGTCCTGTGGTTGTGAGAGGGCAAGGAGCGACCATCCAAGACCATGTATAGTGGTCCGTAGTGTGAGAGGCAGGAGCGACCATCCAGACCTGTCATGTGGTCAGTAGTTGTGAGAGGCAGAACGCGACCATCTTAGACCATGTCATAGTGGTCAGTGTTGTGAGAGGCTGGAGCGACCATCCAGACCATGTCATAGTGGCTCAGAGTTGTGAGAGGCATGGAGAGAGACCATCAAGGACCATGTCATGATGGGTCCAGTAAATAGTAGTTGTGAGAGGCAAGAAGCGGACATCGCCAAGACATGTCATTGTAGTCGTAGTTTTTGTGTGAGAGGGCAGGAAAACGACCATCTTAGAACCCATGTCATAGTGGCTCCAGTAGTTGTGAGGGGGAGGAGGAGACGACCATCCATGACATGTCATAGGTGGTCCAGTAGTTTTGAGAGGCAGAGGACCATCCAAGGACCATGTCATAGTGGTCAGTGGTTGTGAGAGGCAGGGTGCGACCATCCAAGACCATTTCATTGTGATCCAGTAGTTGTGAGAGGCAGAGCGACATCAAGACCATGTATAGTGGTCTGTAGTTGAGAGAGGCGGAGCGACCATCCATGTCCATGTCTAGTGGTCAGTAGTTGTGAAGAGGCAGGAGTGACAATCCAGACATGTAATAGTGGTCAGTAGTTGTGAGAGACAGAGCGACCGTTCAAGACCATATCTTAGTGGTCCAGCAGTTGTGGAGGCAGGAGCGACCATCAGACCATGTCATAGTGAGTCCAGTAGTTGTGAGAGCGCAGGAGCGGCGACCATCCATGACAATGTAATAGTGGTCCAGTGTTGTGAGAGACAAGAGCGACATTCAAGACCAATCATAGTGTCCAGTGTTGTGAGAGCAGGAGGACCATCCAAGAACCTGTATAGTGGTCAGTAGGTGTGAGAGGCAGGAGCGACCATCCAAGGCCATGTCATAGTGGTCAGTAGTTGTGGAGAGACAAGAGGACCATCCAAGACCCATATCTTAGTGGTCCAGTAGTTGTGAGAGGCAGGTGCGACCATCAAGCCATGTCATAGGGGTCCAGTAGTTGTGAGAGGCAGACAGCCGACATCCAAGACCTGTCATAATGGGCCAATAGTTGTGAGATGCAGGAGCGACGTCTTAGACAACTGTCATAGTGGTCCAGTAGTAGTTGTGAGAGGCTGCAGCGACCATCCAAGCCATGTCATATGGTCCAGTAGTTGTGAGAGGCAGAGTCGACCATCCAAGACCATGTCATAGTGGTCCAGTGTTGTGTGAGGCAGCAGCGACCATCCAAGACCATGTCATAGTGCGTCCAGTAGTTTGTGAGAGGCATGGAGCGACCATCCAAGACACATGTCATAGTGGTCCGTAGTTGTGAGAGCTGGAGCGTCCATCAAGACCATGTCATAGTGGTCCAGTGTTGTTGAGAGGCAGGAGAAGCGACCATCCATGACCATGTCATAGTAGTCAGTAAGTTGTGAGAGGCTGGAACGACCTATATTAGACACATGTCATTAGTGGTCCAGTAGTTGTGAGAGGCAGGAGCGACCATCCATGACCATGTCATAGTGGTCCAGTAGTTGTGAGAAGAGGAGCGGACCATCCAAGGACCATGTCATAGTGGTCCAGTAGTTGTGAGAGGCCAGGAGCGGACCATCCCAAGACCATGTATCGTGATCCAGTAGTTGTGGAGAGACAGGAGCGACATCCAAGTACAATGTCATAGTGGTTCAGTAGTTGTGAGAGGCCAGGAGCGACATCCAAGACCATGTCATAGTGGTCCAGTAGTTGTGAGAGGCAGGAGTGACCATCCAAGACCATGTAATAGTGGTCCAGTAGTTGTGAGAGACAAGAGCGACCATTCAAGACCATATCATAGTGGTCCAGTAGTTGTGAGAGGCAGGAGCGACCATCCAAGACCATGTCATAGTGGTCCAGTAGTTGTGAGAGGCAGGAGCGACCATCCAAGATCATGTAATAGTGGTCCAGTAGTTGTGAGAGACAAGAGCGTCCATTCAAGACCATATCATTGTGGTACAGTAGTTGTGTGAGCCAGGAGCGACCCATCCAAGGCCATGTCATAGTGGTCCAGTAGTTGTGAGAGACAAGAGCGACCATCCAAGACCATATCATTGTGGTCCAGTAGTTGTGAGAGGCAGGAGCGGCCATCCAAGACCATGTCATAGTGGTCCGTAGTTTGTGAGAGGCAGAAGATGCGACCATCCAAAGACCTGTTCATAATGGTCCAATAGTTGTGAGAGGTGGTGCGACCGTCTTAGACCATTCGTAGTGTGGTCAGTAGTTGTTGAGAGGCAGGAAGCGACCCTTCCAAGTCCAGGTCATAGGTGGTCCAGTAGTGTGAGAGCAGCAGCGCCATCCAAGACCATGTCATAGTGGTCAAGTTGGTTGTTGAGTGCAGAAGAGACCATCAAAGACCATGTCATAGTGGGTCCAGTGTTGTGAGAGGGCAAGGAGCGACCAATCCAGACCATGTATAGTGGTCCAGTAGTTGTGAGAGGCAGGAGCGACCATCCAAGACCATGTCATAGTGGTCCAGTAGTTGTGAGAGGCAGGAGCGACCTGCTCTAAACCCGTGCTGCCCTGGGTTGTGCAACTGTTGGGTATCCAAGGGGTTGGTGATCTTGCTTCTTAGACTTATTTCAAAGTTTTTTTGAAGTAGAAAGTTATTGTTTTTTGTCTATAATTCTCTGCAAATGCTCTACTGTCACCTTTATGTTTGTTATTTTAGTGATTGTGGGATGACCACTGCAGGGTTGGACTCAAGTTGTTGGTATAAACCACCCTGCTTGAAGGCCTGTCTTCCAGGATATTAGAAAACCATCTGTTGTAGTAGCAGTGGACCCGTCTTTAAGCCTTCTGGCAGCTGCTACTGGCTTGGTATGGTAGCTGTCCTGCCAGCCTGCCTTCACTCGACCTGCCAGAAGTGTTTGTGTTACCTGCGTGGAATGAAGCGACCTTGGAAACGGTCCAGTGAGCCACGCCACCTTGTTTTATGAGGCTAGGCCATTCCACATTGAGTCAACGGCCATACCAGGTTGAATGCACCGCTTCTGGTCCGATCAACGAAGTGAAGCAACGTTGGGGTTGGTTAGTACTTGGAGTGGTGAACGCCTGGGAACACTAAATGCTAGTGACATCATCCTTGAACGATGTCCTGTAGCTTTGTTGGGAGCGCACTCAGCTAGCAGATGGAGTGCTGGTGGTTCGATCCCCGGTACTGGTGGAAACATTGGGCATGTTTCCTTAAATCACTTGTTGTCCCTGTTCACCTAAAAGAAAGTAGGTACCTGAGTGTTAGTTACCTTACACCTGCTGTCTCTGTTCACCTTAGCGATAAGTAGGTAGGTTGGTGTTAGTCACCTTACACCTGCTGTCACTGTTCACCTAGCAGTACGTAGGTACCTGGTTGTCATCTTACACCTGCTGTCACTGTTCACCTAGCAGTACGTAGGTACCTGGTTGTCATCTTACACTTGCTGTCACTGTTCACCTAGCAGTACGTAGGTACCTAGGTGTTAGTCACCTTACACCTGTTGTCACTGTTCACCTAGCAGTGCGTAGGTACCTAGGTGTTAGTCGATTGGCGTGGGTTACATCCTGGGGACAATATTAACCTAAGTTGCGGGAAATGATCTGCATAACCAGGGACTTTCTATATAGTATGTCACTGATGTCATGTACTTGTAGAAATAAGGATTATTATTAATATTATCATTATAGTCGTAGTAGTACTAGTACTGGTGTATACTGGAGTCTAGTTATCGTACCTTCCCTCTCTCTCAGGTTCCAGATAGCGATGAGTTGCTGTGGAAATGTGTAGGGAAGTAAATGTTACTTTAAGGGTCGTGAATATTGTTTATGTATAAATATTCAAGTTTGTTTCCTGTAGGAGTGTGTCCCAGCATCCCCCAAGGTAGCGTCCTGCAGGAGTGTGTCCCAGCATCCCCCAAGGTAGCGTCCTGCAGGAGTGTGTAGTGTACCAGCATCCCCTAGGTAGCGTCTGCAGGACGTGTGTCCAGCTTCCCGCAAGGTAGCGTCCTGCAGGATGTGGTCCCAGCATTCCCACATGGTAGCGTCTGCAGGAGTGTGTCCCAGCATCCCCCAAGGTAGCGTCCTGCAGGAGTGTGTCCCAGCATCCCCCAAGGTAGCGTCCTGCAGGAGTGTGTCCCAGCATCCCCCAAGGTAGCGTCCTGCAGGAGTGAGTCCCAGCCCCAAAATTTTTTTTTTTCTTTCCCCCCCAAGGTAGGTAGCGTCCAGCAGGAGTGTGTACCAGCATCCCCCAAGGTAGCGTCCTGCAGGAGTGTGTCCCAGCATCCCCCAAGGTAGCGTCCTGCAGGAGTGTGTACCAGCATCCCCCAGTAGCGTCCTGCAGAGTGTGTCCTGCATCCGCAAGGTAGCGTCCTGCAGGGAGTGTGTCCCAGCATTCCCCCAATGGTAGAGTCCTGCAGAGTGTGTCCCAGCCATCCCCAAGGTAGCGTCCTGCAGGAGTGTGTCCCAGCATCCCCCAAGGTAGCGTCCTGCAGGAGTGTGTCCCAGCATCCCCCAAGGTAGCGTCCTGCAGGAGTGTGTCCCAGCATCCCCCAAGGTAGCGTCCTGCAGGAGTGTGTCCCAGCATCCCCCAGGTGGTAGCGTCCTGCAGGGTGTGTCCCAGCATCCCCCATGTAGCGGTCCTGCAGGGTGTGTCCAGCATCCCAAGGTAGCGTACCTGATAGGTGTGTGTCCCAGCTATCCCCCTAGGTAGCGTCCTGCAGGGTGTGTCAGCATCCCCAAGGTAGCGTCCCCTGCTGGAGTGTGTCCCAGCATCCCCCAAGGTAGCGTACTGCAGGAGTGTTGTCCGCATCCCCAAGGTAGCGTCCTGCAGGCAGTGTGTCCCGCATCCCCCAAGGTTAGCGCCCTGCAGGAGTGTGTCCCAGCATCCCCAAGGTAGCGTCCTGCACGGAGTGTGTCCAGCATCCCCCAAGGTGGTAGCGGCCTGCAGAGTGTGTCCCAGCATCCCCAAGGTAGCGTCCTGCAGGAGTGTGTCACAGATCCCCCAATGGTAGCGTCCTGCAGGAGTGTGTAAACCAGCACCCCGCAAGGATAGCGTCCTGTAAGGAGTGTGTACATGCATCCCCCAATGGTAGCGTCCATGCAGGAGTGTGTCCCAGCATCCCCAAGGTAGCGTCCTGCAGGAGTGCTGTGGGTCCAGCATCCCCCAAGGTAGCGTCTGCAGGAGTGTGTCCCATCATCCCCCAAGTAGCGTCCTGCAGGAGTGTGTCCCAGCATCCCCCAAGTAGCGTCCATGCAGGAGTGTGTCCAGCATGCCCCATAGTAGCGTCATGCAGGGAGTAGGTCCCAGCATCCCCCAAGGTAGCGTCCTGCAGGATGTGTGTCAGATTCCCCCAAGGTAGCGTCCTGCAGGAGTGTTTACGCATCCCCCAAGGTAGCGTTCCTGCAGGTGTGTGTCCAGCATCCCCCATAGGTAGCGTCATGCAGGGTGTGTACCAGGCATCCCCCAAGGTTAGCGTCCTGCAGGAGTGTGTCCAGATCCCCAAGGTAGCGTCTGCAGGAGTTGTGTCCAGCATACCCCATGGTTAGCGTCCTGGTCAGGAGTGTGTACCAGCTCCCGCAAGGTTGCATCACGCCTCCTGTCACCCATCCTTCATTTACCAATCCTTTGCGGTATATATGTATATATATTTATATCTATATTATATTTAAAATTTATATATATATATATATTTATATATATATAAGGTGAGTGGTGCGTTGAGCTTATATATGGAGATAATAAACGTTACTATGAAGCCAACAGAAGGGAAGTATGAAGGTATAGTGGTACATACTCTTATATGGGTGTGAAGCTTGGGTTGTAAATGTTTGAGCAGGAGGCGGTTTTTTGGGAGGGATGTGGAGATGTTTCTGTCTAAAGAGCAATGTGGTGTGTAATATTATGCAGAGAATTCGGAGTGTGGAAATTAGGAGAAGGTTAATGGAGATAATAAAATATTGTCAGAGGGCTGAAGAGGGTTTGTTGAGGTTGGTTTGTTCATTTGAGAGGAATAGATCAAAGTAGAATGGACGGAGACGCGTATAAAATCTGTAGGGAAGGATGGCTGGTAGGGGTCGTACCTCGAAAAGGTTGGAGGGGGGGGTAAGGAGGTTTTGTGGGCGAGGGGCTTGGACTACCGGAAGCGTACATGAGCATTGTGAAATAGGAAGTGAATGGAGACGAATGGTATTTTGGACCGGACAAGCGTTGGAGTGTGACCAGGGTAAATATTTAGTGAAGGGATTCAGGAAACTGGTATTTTTTATATAGCAGGACTGGTCCTGGAAATGGGAAGTACATGTTACCTGCACTCTCAAGGAGGGGTTCGGAATTTGGCAGTTTGGAGGGATATGTTGAGTATCTTATACGTATGTATTCTAAACTGTTGGTTCTGAGCACCTCTGATAAAATCGTTGATTATGTGTGAGTGAAGTGAATGTGTTGAATGATGTTAGTATTTCTTTTTGGGGATTTTCTTTCTTTTGGGCACCCTGCCCGGGGGGAAGGGGGGTGACTTTTTAAAAAAAAAAGAATTATATATATATATATATATTATAATAAATATAATAATATATTATAATAATAATAAAATATATATATATATATTATCAATAAGATCACAGTAAACGGTGTTTTCAGATATCAAAAAAAACCCATGTGAAAAATAAGAAATTCCAAGCGCTTTCGTGAAATTTCAATTATCATATTTCCCTTGAAAATGGAGTAGTCACGAAAGCGTTTGGAATTTCTCTTTCTTTCACAGTGGTTTTTTTTGCATATATATATATATATTATTTAAAATTTAATTAAATAATATATAATATATATTTTTTATATATTTTTTATTTTTTTTTTTTTTTATTATCACCCCGGCCGTTCCCACCAAGGCAGGGGGGCCGAAAAAGAAAAACTTTCACCATCATTCATCCATCATGTCTTGCCAGAAGGGTGTTTTTAACTACATTTTTTAAAACTGAACATTAACACCCCTCCTTCAGAGTGCGGGCACTGTACTTCCCATCTCCAGGACCCAAGTCCCCCCTGCCGTTTCCCGAAATCCTTCATAAATGTTACTTGCTCACACTCCAAAGCAGTCAATTTTAAAAACCATTTGTTCCTTTTCACTCTTTCAAACCGCTCACGCATCCCTCGGGAAGTCCAAGCCCCTGCCAAAAACCTCCTTACCCCCTCCTCCAACCCCTTTCCGGGCCCGACCCCTACCCGCCTTCCTTCCCTACAGACTGTAACTTTGAAGTCATTCTGTTTCGCTCCATTCTCTTACTTCCGAACCACCTCAACAACCCCTTTCCCTCACCCCTCTGGACAACATTTTGGTAATCCCGCACCCCCCTAACTTCCAACTACAAATTCTCTCTTTATATTCACACCACACTTTCCCCTCAGACTGCATCTCCACTGCCCCCAGCCTTTCCTCGCTGCAAAATTTATCACCCCCGCTTCACACCCTATAAAGCGTTGGGAAAACTATACTCTCATACTTCCCCTCTTTGCCCCCAAGGACAAAGTTCTTTGTCCCACGACTTTTTAAGTGCACCACTCACCTTTTTTCCCTCTCAATTCTATGATTCCCTATCTTTCATAACCCCTCCCCTTACATCCATCCCAATACTGAATCGTTCACCTTCCCATACTCCTCCCCCCAATTGATATTCAATCTTTCATCACCTAATCTTTTTGTTATCCTCATAATTACTCTTTCCTGTTTCACTTATTTTTCTTCTTTTGCCCCCCCTACCCAAAATTACCACCCCCAAACTCTGCAACTTTCTTCAAAATCTCCCCAAAACACAGTGTCACAGCAAGACGCTGTGAAACTCCCCCTTTGTGTGGATTCTTTTTCTTTTAACTCCCGCCTCTTGCCAAGACCCCGCATTTACTTCCTTACAACCCCCATCTTAAATATTATAATATATATATAAATATTTATATATTTATAAAATAATATAAAACGGCGATCTGTCCAGATTATTTTTTTTTCGGTTTATAGTTTTTTTGGTTTAAGGGGAAAGGAAATTCATTAATTAGGAAAAATTCCCATAATTTTAATGAGTCGTAATCCAATGATTCTGAAAAATTAAAATACTTTTAAAAGTCATGGGAAAAAATTTTGGTTCAATAAACGGAATTTGCGAGTTTTTGGGGGGGGGCCCGTGGGGTGGTGGCTGAATTTTTTCGGGTTCACACGGGGAGGGGCAGGGGTCTTCCAGGGGAGGGTAAAACCTGGACGTGTTTCTTTAAGGTTGTCTAGTTCAACCTCAGTTTAAAAAGGGGGACTGGTTGTTTGTGGACTGGTGTTGCATCTGGACACTGACCTAATTTGCGGGGAAATGCACGCATAACAAGCGGCTTTTTTATATGTAGTATGCTGAGTAACTATGGTCTGTACACCTTTATATGTACTGGTATTTTAAAAAAGTATTTTTTTTATCACTAAGAAAATTACCGGGATAAGTAGATAATTCAGAAATCGTAATTAACCCATTCCCAACAAATAGGGAAAGAGTAGGTTAACCCATGGGGGTGGGTTTTGGTTTAAAATTTAGGCCCTTTCGTTAACCCTGGGCCGCTGGCTACAAAAAAATTCATCCCAACAAGTATTTTTATTCACCCCCGGGGGTTTGCATGGCCAAACTGTGACTATTTTGTAAAAACTGATGTGGGTCACAGGGGTTGGGTCATATAACCCTATGGGATATTGATATATAGCTAGTTGGGGTTTAAACTTTTTAAACTAAAATGGGGCCCTGGCTTCCCAATGGCCTGGAGCTTTTAAAATCACTGGCCAGGGTTCTAAAACCTCCGTACCCGGGGTTTTTAGGTAATAACGAACTGTCCCAAAAAGAGAAGAGTTTTT
>NW_026469691.1:0-10493 GCF_026875155.1 Cherax quadricarinatus
TTTTTTTTTACTTTGACAATTCTATCATACGGGGTTTTCCTTTCATAAGGGATGGTCACACTGAAATTCCATCACAGGGGATATTTTACCCTGATATATTCCATCACAGGGATAGTTTACCCTGATATATTCCATCACAGGGGATAGTTTACCCTGATATTTTCCCCATCACAGGGGATAGTTTACCCTGATATATTCCACACAGGGGATATTTTACCCTGATATATTCCATCACAGGGGATAGTTTACCCTGATATATTCCATCACAGGGGATAGTTTACCCTGATATATTCCATCACAGGGGATAGTTTACCCTGATATATTCCATCACAGGATGGTTTACCCCAAATATACCATTCAACAAGGGATGGGGTTGTTTGCATGGGGCTTGCCTAGTTAATCAGACTGGTGAGTACACAACTGTGGCTCAACCCTCCCAGATACAACTAGGTAGCACACACACACACAAACGAGAGAAGGACAAAACATTTTGCGTCCAGTCACAGATGACTGGACGATGAAACCCACTCGGTAAAATATCAGATGCAGCATTCTCCACCTGACCTCAGCTTTCCCTAAAACCTGACTATATATACTCGCGTTCCTTCCACCCCAGGTAGTTCTGTTTGTGACTTGAAAAAGCCCACTGTGTGGCGAAAAGTATCAATAAAGATCACATTTTACTGCATTTGTTTTATATTTCCACAGCACGTCAACACTGACATGCTCAGCTTGGTCACTTCACCATTCTCCAGCACGTCAACACTGACATGCCAGCTTGGTCACTCACCTTCTCCAGCACGTCAACACTGACATGCTCAGCTTGTCACTCACCTTCTCCAGCACGTCAACACTGACATGCTCAGCTTGGTCACTCACCTTCTCCAGCACGTCAACACTGACATGCTCAGCTTGGTTACTCACCTTCTCCACACGTCAACACTGACATGCTCAGCTTGGTTACTCCCCCTTCTCCAGCACGGCAACACTTTACCCGCTCAGCTTGGTTACTCACCCTTCTCCAGCAAAGTCAACACTGACATGCTCAGCTTGGTTACTCACCTTCTCCAGCACGTCAACACTGACATGCTCAGCTTGGTCCTCACCTTCTCCCCGCACGTCAACACTGACATGCTCAGCTTGGTCACTCACCTTCTCCAGCACCTCAACACTGACATGCTCAGCTTGGTCACTCACCTTCTCCAGCACGTCAACACTGACATCTCAGCTTGGTCACTCACCTTCTCCACCCACATCAACAAGTAAGTAAAACAAAAAAAAAATCTTAAAGAGAGATAGGTTTTACAGTACAAAAAAGAAAGAAGAAATAATTAAGCCTGCCTAGGGCCCTCGGTGCCCCTACCTGAATTTTCTCCTTAAAATAGAAGTCGCCCGTGACCTTGCTGCCTCGTTCATCATGCAGCTGAAAACTTGCAGTCCCGGAGACTTGAAAAAACGAAGCAAAAACGCATTCCCCAGCTGCAGACTTTGTATAAAAAAACATCACAGAAATTTACAAAACGTAAGTGAACGAAACAACAGGAAGCATGGGCAGTGACTTTGGTGAAACAACAGGAACATGTCAGTGACCTTGGTGAAACAAAGAAAAGGGGGCATACCTTGGGAAACAACAGGGAAACAGGTTGTGACCTTTTTGAAACCAGGAAAGCAGGTCTGACCTTGGTGAAACAACAGGAAGCCTTCGTGACCTTGGTGAAACAACAGGAAGCATGTCAGTGACCTTGGTGAAACAACAGGAAGCATGTCGTGACCTTGGTGAAACAACAGAACATGTCGGACCTTGGTAAAACAACGGGAAAGCATGTCTTGACCTTGGTAAACAACGGGAAGCATGTCTTTGCCCTTTGGGAAACAAAGGAAGCATTCAGTGACCGGGTGAAACAACAAAAAAGGGTCATGCCCTTTGGGAAACAACGGGAAGCAGGTCGTGCTTGGGAAAAAACAGAAGCAGTCGGTGCCCTTGGGTGAAACAACAGGAAAGCCGCTGTGACCTTGGGAAACAACGGGAACTGTCATGACCTTGGGAAACAACAGGAAGCATGCCTGTGACCTTGGAAAAAACGGGAACTGTCAGTGACCTGGTAAAACCCAACAGAAGCATGCTGTGCCCTTTGGGTGAAACAACAGAAGCAGGTCTGACCTTGGGTTAAACAACAGGAACTGTCTGGCCCTTTGGTTAAACAACAGGAAGCGGGCTGTACCTTGGTGAAACAACAGGAAGAAAAGTCTGTGCCCTTGTGAAACAACGGGAACAGTCTGGACCTTGGTGGAAACAACGGGAAGCATGTCAGTGACCGGTGAAAAAAACGGGGAAAGCTGTCAGTGCCTTGGGAAACAACAGGAAGCATGTCTGTGACCTTGGTAAAACAACAGGAAGCTGTCTGTGCCCTTTGGGTGAAACAACAGGAAGCTGTCCAGTGCCCGGGGTGAAACAACGGGAAGCATGTCAGTGACCTTGGTAAAACAACAGAAGCATGTCAGGACCTTTTGGTGAAACAACAGGAAGCATGTCATGACCTTGGTGAAAAAACAGGAAGCATTTCGGGGCCCTTTGGGGAAAAAACAGGAAGCAGGTCGTGACCTTGGGTTAAAACAACGGGAAAAGCAGTCTGTGCCCTTTGGTTAAACAACAGGAAGCATCTGGACCTTTGGTTAAACAACAGGAAGCATTCGTACCTTGGTAAACAACGGAACTTTCGGACCTTGGGAAAAAACAGAACATGTCAGTGACCTTTGGGAAATAACGAACAGTCAGTGACCTTGGAAACAACGGGAAGCAGTCGTGACCTTGGGAAACAACAGGAAGCATTCTTTGACCTTGGGAAAAACAACAGGGGCAGCAGACCGGGTGAAACAACGGAAGCATGCGTGACCTTGGGAAACAACGGAAGAAAGTCAGACCTTTTTAAACCGAAGCATTCTTACCGGGGGAAAACAACGGGAAGCAGTCATGCCTTGGTGAAACAACAGGAACAGTCATGACCTTGGGAAACAACAGGAAGCATGTATGACCTTGGTAAAAACAACAGGAACGAAGCCAACCTTTGCAACACAGTACCAAAGATTGTTAATTTACATAAGAAAAAGAAGGAACACTGCCAGGCCTACGGCCCATGCGAGGCAGGTCCTCTTCTACCCCCCCCCCAATCAAATTTATCACAGGTCATTTTACCAAAGACCCACGGACCCAACAAACTTCGGCCAACTTTCCCCCACCCCACCCACTCAGAAAACAACCTTTTTTTAAAACCCAACCTTAGCCATACGGACCCGGGAGAGTTCCCCAAACCACAACCAATTACCAAACCAGTGTTCCCAAACCTCCGAAAATTGAACCAACAAAACCATTGCGCGATACTGCTGTCATAAAAAGCGCGCTTTTTAAACACCCCTTTATTTATTCCTTTTCCATTTATCACCTCAATCAAACCCCCCCTAACTACGCCAACTAGAATGCAACCGGTCACCCCATCATCCTCAAAAATTTTCAACAGGGACAAATTTCCACCTCCGTACGTTTAAAAAAATTTTAACCATTCAAACTGACCAAACTTTTGCAGCAAAATCAAAAAGCCAAACCCAAAAGGATATATAGATTTAAAAGAACAACCTGGGGACCCTAATATTTTACTTCTTATAAAGCCAAGGATTCTGTTACTTTTTGCCAACACAAATGAACAAATGAACCCCCAAATCCTTGTCGAAACTAATTTTTAAATCACATTTTAAAAGAAAAGGGACACAAGGAAACTAATGTGCATTTTATTGTGGAAAACGTTTCGCTCTCCAGGATTTTACAACCCCTTACAAACAATACAAGGACACAGAGGATATAAAGACCAGAGTGAGGTGTAATACTAGTGAGGTAACATTTCGATGTTTAAAGTGGTAGTTATATTAGGGGTAGTGCCAAAAATAATACAATATATAACAATTCTTTTCACTAAAAACAAATACCCCCTATATATCATCCCCCAACACCAAACCACTATACTTAAAATATACCACTATCATCGAAAAAAACCCAAAGACCTCACTTGACCTTTAAATTGGAGAGGGGGGGCGAAATTTGCCCCTTGTCACTAAGTTCACGGTCCTTTTACACAACCCCGGGAAATTCAACCAAATTTTTAACAAGACTCATTTTTACAAGGGCCCATTTTTTCCTGAAAATTTTAAAACTTGCACATTTTAAACACCGCCAACCTGATCACGAAAACCCCCCAAAAATCTTCTTACTCAATTCCTAAAATGAAGTTATGACACAATCCCCGTTAGACTTTTTTTATGAAACGTTCGCCTACACAGTAGGCTTCTTCGTCATACAGAAATGATGAAGCGGATACTGAAAGACATGAATCCCACACCCTTAAAAGTTTTGAGGGGGTCATCCCTCATCTGGAGAAGAGCATTTTTTCCAGGGAACTTTTTGTCGGCCTATTTTGATGCCATCGGCAAATTTACTTAATCGTTTTTTATTCCCTCTATTCGTTTACGTAGATTTGAACAAAAAAGGGGCCCAAGGGAGGAAATAAATGGTATAAAAACCGACACAATGGCAAATAAACACAAATGCAGTATAAGAGTCCCTTTATTGACTACTTTTCGCCACCAGTGGGCTTTTTCAAGTCACAAACAAAACAAAAAACCTGGGTGGAAGGAACGCGAGTATTTTTTTCCGGCTGAGGTCAGTGAAAAATGCTGCATCTGATAAGTACCGAGTTGGGTTGAAGTCTAAAAATTTGGGTACTTGGGAAAGGAGACGGAAAATTTGGGGGACCAACCTTTCTACGGGTTTCTTTTTGGGGGTAGCGATGAAGAAGTTTTTTTGGCAAGGGTTCAGCTTTAAAGGCCCATTCGGGGGAAGTTGGGGTAAAAAAAGTGATATTTCCAGGATTTTTCGGTTTAGTGTTGTTTTTCTGTGGCGATAATTTTCTTGATTTTCGATTTTTTAAAGGGTTGTTAATTGCGGTGTTGAAACCAGGCTTTTCCTTTGTGTCGTCAGACTGCTTGCGTATTGGTGTTCTGAAATACTTTTTTGGGGGGCCCCTTTGATGTTTTCGCCCCCCCACAAAAAACCTTGTTGCTCAAAACAAGGGAAATTATTATACCCCGCAGAGGAGGAGGCTTGTCCGCCTCTACTGGTGATTCCTGATGGCGTGGTTGTGGAGGTAGTACTTGGGAAAAATTTTTTGGGCAAAGATTTGAAACATGTTTGGAAAAGGATTTGGTGGGGGGACTATGTTTTCCTTTCTCGGCAGTGCTTCTGGGGTGTTTGAAGATGTTTAATGCCCCCGCTGCAGTCTCTGAAAAGTGACGGGGATAGTGGAGTTAGAAAATATTTGTTAAATTTAATGGCATTTTCCTCGGGAACCTTTGCGCAGATTCTAGTGCACCGGGAAGAACCCCTATAATTACACCCGTTGGTTTTGGTGTCGTGGTAAAGTAAAAGTGGGAAATCGTTTTGGTTGGGGGGTTTTCGATAGTTTTAAAACGAAGTTCTTTCCCAGCTTTGCAGAGTAGAACACCCAAGGAAAGGGAAAGAGGTTGCGCCCCTTCTTCTAAAAGTGTGAACTGGTTAAAGGCTCGACCGGGTTGAGTTGTTTTGGAGAGCTTGAATTTTAAGCTTTTGGGAGTTATGGGAGAATGTCGTCAACATAAGGGAGCCAGGTGACAGACAAGGGAAAAGGGAGAAACGTTGGGCTTCAGATGTTCCATGATGGTTCGCCAGGACTGCACTGAGGGGCAACCAAGGGGATCCAAAAGCTGCTGAAAAGGTGATTTTCAAAAGAAAACACTAAAGCCAGACTTTTGGACTCCCATGGGGTTTGCCACTCAGTGCAGTCCTGGCAACCTATACAGGAACATCTAGAAGCCGAACGTTTTCCACCATTTTTCCTTCGTCTGTCACCTGGGTCCGTTATGTTGACGACATTCCCTCATAACTCCAAAACGCTTTAACTTCAAGCCTCCCCAAGACAAGCTCAACCAGGGGAGCCTTCAATCCAGTTCACACTTGAAGAAAGGTCGACAACACTCTTCCCTTTTCCTTTATGTTCTCCGCAAACTACCCCGAAATTCGTTTTTTAAAATCTATCGAAACCCACCAACCAAAACGATCTTCCCACTTCTACCTCACCACGACACCAAAACCAACGTTGTAATTATAGGGTTTTTCCTGCGTGCACCAAATCTGCAGCAACATTTCCCTTTAGGGAAAAATGACAAAAAATTTAACAAATAAATTTTTAAAAAATCCACTATCCTCGTCACTTCATCAGAGACTGCAGACGGGCATTAAACATCTCAACACACCCCAGAGAAACACTGCCCAAAGAGAACATAGTCCTTCCCACCAAAATCCATGCCAAACTGTTTTCCCAAATCTTTGCCAAAACACATTCCAAGTACTACCTCCCAACCACACCATCAAGGACATCAACCCGTAGTACAGGACAAGCCTCCCTCCTCTGCCGGGGGATACATAATCCCTTGTAATGACTGCAACAAGTTATACGTGGGCGAAACATCAAGGGACCTCCAAACACTTTTCAGAACACCAATACCAAGAGGTCTGACGACACAAGGAAGCCTCGTACAACACCGTAATTCACACAAACCCCTGAAAAACTACAGAAACCAAGACTTTTCGCCACAGAAGCAACACTCAATACCCAAGAAACCCGGAATCATCACTATTTCTATATTCGACCTTCAAAACCAAATAGTGGCTTCTATAACAAGCTGAACCACTGCCAAGAAACTTTTTCATCGCTATCCCCCCTAAGAACACTGTAGAAGGGCCCCGCTCACAAACTTGTCCTCTCCTTTCCAACTACCCAAGTTTTTGATCTACAACCCAACTCGGTACACATCAGATGCGCTTCTTCACCTGCCTCAGCCGGACTAAAAAATCTCGCGTTCCTTTCCCCCCAGTATTCTGTTTGTGACTTGAAAAAGCCCATGTGTGGCAACTACAAAAAGGATCACTTTTAAATGCATTGGTTTTATACTGCCAAAGGGCCCAACACTGACCCTTGTGGAAAAAAACCGCCCTAAAGCTGTCCCACTCTGATTTTTTTTTCCCCATTTTTGCAAACTCTCTCTGCCATCCATGAAAAAAAAATTTTATTCCGGGATTTAATAAAGGAAAATCCCAACTTCAAACCCTTCGAAAGCGACAAAGCAAAACGACAGTAAATTTTTTGGGCAGGGAATTTAGGGGAAAAATAAGCAAATATTTGGAGAAGGGAAACACAGGCTCCTGTCAAAAGTTCCAACATCAAGTTTATAAATTTTTAATAGACACTAGAATGCCCCGGGCCCTTTTAATTTTTTCATCATTTTGTTTCAGAATAAGGGCAGCCTAGAGTAATGTGGTGCTAAAACAGAAAAACAGATGGTGGAAGAGTGGTTTAGTGGTGTTAAAAGTGTGTTTTTGGGGGTGTAGAGTGTGTTTAGGTGTGTAGAGTTTTTTAGTGTTTAAAAGGGGTTTTAGTGGGGTGAGAGTTTTTAGTGGTGTGTAATGTTTTATGGGGTGTAGGTGTGTTTTGTGGTGTGTAGGTTTTAGGGTGTGTAAAATGGTTTAGTGGGGGTTAGAGTGTGTTCATGGTGTGTAGGTTGTTTATGTGTGTAAAGTGTGTTTAGGGTGTTAGAGTGTGTTATGGGGGGTAAATGGTTTAGTGTGTGTAGAATGGTTTTTGGGGTGAAATTTTATTGGGGGAATTTTTTAGGGGTTAAATTTTTTTGGAATTTTTATTTCTTGTTTTATTTGTAGAATTGTTTATGGGTTGAGAATTTTTTAAATTTTGGGAATTTTCATTTTAATGGCATTTTAATTTTTTTTTAAAATTTTTATGGTTTAATTTTTAAAATTTAAGTTTTTATTTTATTTTTATTTTAATTTTATTTTAAATTTTTATTTTTAAATTTTTTATGGTTTTTTCATTGTTTTTTTATTTTAAATTTTTATTTTAAAATGTTTATTTTTAAATTTTTATTTTAAATTTTTATTTTAATTTTCTTTTAAAAGTTTTTTATTTTAACGGGTTTTAATTTTTAAAAATTTTTTATTCATTGTTTTTATAAATTTTTAATTTTAATTTTTATTTTAATTTTTTATTGTTAATTGTTTTAATTTGGAATTTTATTAAATTTTATGGTTAAGTTTTTTTAAAACATTTTTTTATTTTAAAATTGTTTTATTTTATTTTTATTTTAAATTTTTTTTTTAAATGTTTATTTTAAATATTTTATTTTAGATTTTATTTTCATGAAGTTTATTATTAATTTTTTTATGGGGTTTAATTTTATTTAAAATTTTTTAATTTTAAAAATTGTTTATTTAAATTTTTATTTTAATTGGTTTATTTTAAATTTTTTTTAAATTTTTAATTTTAAATTTTTATTTAATTTTTATTTCATTGTTTTATTTTTTCATTATTTTAGGGGGTTTAATTTTTATTTTAATTTTAAGGGTTTTAAATTTAATTAATTAAAAATTTTTTTTAATTTTTATTTAAAGGTTTTAATTTTAAAGTTTTTTTTAATTTTTATATTATTTTTATTTAAAAATTTTTTTTTTAATTTTATTTTAAGTATTATTTTTGATTTTTATTTTAATTTTTATATTTAAATTTTTTTATTCAATTTTATTTCATTTTTTAGGGTTTTCCTTTAAAAATTTTTTTAATTTTTTATTTTAATTTTTAAAATTTAATTTTTATTTCATTTTTATTTCATTTTTATTTTTAAAAGGTTTTTATTTTATTTTAATTTTAAATGTTTTTTTTTAAAATTTTATTTTTAAGTTTTTATTTATTTTTTTATTGTTTAATTTTTTATTAATTTTTTTATTTTCATTTTTTTTTTTTAATTTTTAAATGTAATTTTTTAATTTAATTTTTAAATTTCATTTTTTAAATTTAAATTTTATTTTAATTTTTATTTTCCATTTTTTTTTTTTTATTTTTATTTTAAAATTTTTATGTTATTTTTAAATTTTATTTTTTATTTAATTTTTATTTATATTTTATTTCCAATTAATTTAATTTTTATTTTAAATTTTTATTTCTTTTCATTTCAATTTTTATTTTCATTTTTTTTGGTTTTCAAATTTTAATTTTTTAAAATTTTATATTCAGGTTTTTAAATTTATTTCTTATTTATTTTTAAGGGGGGGGGCGTCCTATTGGAATTTTTTTTTACTCACCTAATTTTTTACCCGGGGGGTTTTATTCCATAACCCCCCCGGGGCCCTTTTCCCTGAACCAGGCCCCCTCCCGAAAGGGCACCTGATCACTAGCTCCTCTGCTGCCGCACGCAGTCCAACACAGCCACACCCGCTGATCCGGCACGACTTTATGTATCTCCCCTCTCTCTTTAAGGCAGCCAGGGGGTTTATTGGGAATTCCCCCCAAAAGCTTGATGGGGGGCTGTTAACAGCTTGGGCCCCGACACTTATGGGCTTTTCCCTTATGTACCAATGGCGGGCCCCTCTTTTTTAAATTTGGGGGGATTTTGCATCGCCTGCCCAGTCTTTTACTTTCGAAGGGAGTGATTTCTGTGTGCAGATTTGGGACCATTCCTTCCAGGATTTTCCAAGTGTAGATTATGATATATCTCTCCCTCCTGCGTTCCAACGAGTACAAGTCAAGTGCTTCCAAGCGTTCTCAGTAGTTAAGGTGCTTGACAGAACTTATACCTGCAGTAAAGGATCTCTGTACACTCTCCAGATCTGCAATTTCACCTGCTTTGAATGGAGATGTTAATGTACAGCAGTATTCCAGCCTAGAGAGAACAAGTGATTTGAAAAGGATCATCATTGGTTTGGCATCTCTCGTTTTGAACGTTCTCATTATCCATCCTATCATTTTCTTTGCACGTGCGATCGTGGCACTGTTGTGATCCCTGAAAGTGAGGTCCTCAGACATTACTACTCCCAGGTCCCTTACATTATTTTTCCGCTCTATTGTATGGCCGGAGTCAGTAGTATACTCTGTTCTAGTTATTATCTCCTCCAGTTTTCCATAACGGAGTAGTTGGAATTTGTCCTCATTGAACATCATATTGTTTACCGTTGCCCACTGGAAAACTTTGCTTATATCTTCTTGGAGGTTAACCGCGTCCTCAGCAGATGACAGCCTCATGCAGATCCTAGTATCATCCGCAAAGGATGATACGGTGCTGTGATGTATATCTCTGTCTATGTCTGATATGAGGATGAGGAATAAGATGGGGGCGAGTACTGTGCCTTGTGGAACAGAGCTCTTCACTATGGCAGCCTCCGATTTAACTCTGTTGACCTCTACTCTTTGTGTTCGATTTGTTAGGGAAGTTGAAGATCCATCTCCCCCACTTTCCCAGTTATTCTTTTTGCACGTATTTTTAAATAGTAAATAAGTAAGTTTATTTTTAGGTATACACAAATACAGTTACTAAATTATCCATACAGCATATGTGTAGAGAAACCC
>NW_026469692.1:0-12773 GCF_026875155.1 Cherax quadricarinatus
TAGCTCTCTGGGCTACGGGGAAAAAAATTGGGAAGATTAAAGGGCTAACAATGGTGGGAGTCTTGCCTCGAGGCACCGCTAAAATTGCCTTTATCGTCGCAGACGTAGCCAAAAGATTTTTTTTTTTTTTTAGCTATGACGTATCTCTGCGTTAAGCCAGAACTAATGACTCTGAAAGGTGAAAGCCTCCTGATCCGAGAAATTAGAGCTATCCTCCTCTCCCACGGATCAGTCCTGATTTCCTCCCATTTCCGAGGAGGTTTATGATGCTACTGGTTAAGCAAAACTCGAGAACGCAATGATCTGAAGGTTGGTTTCTGATTGTTAACTTATAAAAAATTATATTTTCAGTTTCAACAGGTTTGATACCTTTGAGGAGAGGAAGGGGACATTGATGTTGATGAAAGGCTTTTGATCCAAGGAATTATAAACATCTTCCGATCCTCGGATTGAATGTGATTTTCTCCCATTTCCCAGGAGCTAATAATACCTCTTACATGTTTGTCTCTCATGTTCAGTGCTGCCTTGGAATATAATAATTTTCTTTATGTCCAACTTTCTGTCATTGTTTCTCAATCACCCTCCATATCTCACTTTCTCACTCTCTCACTCTCACTCTCTCTCACTCACACACTGCCACACTCTCACACTCTCTCTCACACACTCATTCTCACACTCTCACACAATCTCTCTCTCTCTCTCTCTCTCTCTCTCTCTCTCTCCTCTCTCTCTCTCTCTCTCCACTTGCCGAGTGCTACATCACCGCTTGAATTATCCTCTAGCTAATTTCCAAGAGGGTGGAAATATTCAGCTGGCAGTCGCAAATTAGACAAAACTTTACACAAACGTTATTAAAGAGAAAAGTTGAACTAGCTTTTTATCTTGCAGTTCCAGCGTATTAGATGCGAGGAGCTGCTAGAGGTGCTGCTGCTAGAGGTGCTGCTGCTAGAGGTGCTGCTGCTAGAGGTGCTGCTAGAAGAGTTTCTAGAGTTGCTGCTAGAGGAGGAAGAGTGCTTGGGCCGTTGTTATGGAATGTCTACTTAAATGACTTCTTGACAGAGTAGAGAGCAGAGCAAGACATCTCTCGCCTGGACCCAGCTAAGATTGATCTGTCATTTCAGCACAGCAGAGCTTTCAACACAGGAGGAATGTTGGTGGTCTTGTTATGTACCACACTTGGCTCCACTCCAAGGACAGCGAAAAGTGAGCTTCTACACAACAAGACGGGCAACAAGCAGCAATTTCACTCTGACTGTACCGATCTCCAGAACATCGCTATATAATGTATCTACCGTATCTGCTAGGAAAATGATAGGATGGATAATGAGACCCTCCAAAACTAGGGACAACAAGCACATGATGATTGTCTTTAAATCGCTTGTTCTCTCTAGGCTGGAATACTGCTGCACACTAACTGACCCCTTCAAGGCATGTGAAATTGCTGACTTGGAGAATATACAAAGAATTTTCTCGGCATACACAAGTACGATAAGGCACCTAAATTACTGGGAGCGATTGAAGTCCTTCGATTTGTATTCCCTGGAACGCAGGCGAGATACAGGATAATAAACACCTGGAAAATCCTAGAGGGATTAGTACCAAACATGTACACGAAAATCACTCCCTATGAAAGCAAAGGACTTGGCAGGAGATACAACATTCCCCCAGCGAAAAGCAGGGGCGCCACTAGTACACTGAGAAACAACACAGTAAGTGTCAGGGGGCCAAGACTGTTCAACTGCCTCCCAGCATACATAAGGGGGATTACCAATAGACCCCTGACTGTCTTCAAGATGGCACTGGACAGGTACCTGACCAGACGTGCTGTGATTCGAAACGTCGGTTTGTGTGCGGCCAGCAGTAACAGCCTGGTTGATCAGACCCTAATCCACCACGAGGCCTAGTCTCAGACCGAGCCGCGGGGGCGTTGACCACCGAAACCCTCTCCAGGTATACTCCACGTATCCGAGATCATTTATTCTTAGGATGACTCGAATCTGGAACATGTTCGTACAGCATATCACCAACATAAAATCAGTTGATCAAATGAAATGCTGGCCCACAGATGGTTTCCAACTTTTTTTTCTGTCCCTATTTTATGTCTCATAACAAAAAAAAGGGTTTCCTAAATGAGCTGATTAGGTAACAGCCCTTAGCTTTTTAAATAAAGCAAGGAATCCTTAGCCAAACCCTTTGTTAAACCCTTAAAAAAAAAGCTGCTAAAAAAGCTGTTGAAAAGCTTCTGGAGTTACTGCTAGGGTTGCTTCTAGAGGAGCTGCTAGAGGAGCTGCTAGAGGAGCTGCCAGAGAAGCTGCTAGGGGTGCTGCTAGATGAGCTGTTAGAGATGTCATGGTATATTAGATGCTGGGGCGCTGCTGAAGGTGCTGTTACATAGTCTGGTTATATTACATTACGGTGAGAAGAGGGAAAATTATCTGCCTTTTCTTAGAGAAGAAAAAATAATGTGTCGCAGTAATCATCTTAGTGCGTATACTTTTCTGTTTTTGGTTGTCGGGGTCAAGTCAAAGTGCTTGGCTCAGCGTCTTAACTTGCCTGTTGTTTAGTCTTGCCATACCTTTTTTTTTTTTTTTGAACTTTGTGTGAAGCCTGCCTTCCCTACAACTTCGTCCAGGTTATTCGACTTCCTGACTACTTTTAGGCTGAAGAAATTCTTCCTGATTTCTCTGTGACTCACCATTGTAACTTTCAACTGTGCTTTCATTTTAACTGTTCCACCCTCTCGAACCAATGTTTTGTATGTTATCTTTTCTTTCCATGTTTCTTTCTTCTGTACTTTCGTTAGTTTTAGCTTCTTCAGCTTTTCCTTATAGCTCATTTTCCCTTACCAATGGGACTAGTCCTTTGCTTCCTCTGCCCTGCTCTTCAGTTTCGTAATTTATTAGGTGTAGGCTCCGGAGTTGCATACTCAAGACTGGCTTAAAATATTCCGTACCGAGTGCCACGAGAGGCTCTTTGCTGAGATTAGTGAAGAGTTCACTTTCTTTTTCATACAATTATTGAATGAAAAGTTATTTGTTCATTGTGTGCCTCTGGCAATATGTAAGCATTATGCTAGGCCCTTTGGGTCCTTCTGGATCAGTAAGATTGCAGCCTCACTCCGAGTCTAAAATTCATTTTCTCGTCTTTCTTACATCCTCAGGTTTTAAAACTTTGCATATGCTGTGGTTGAACTTCAGTAGCAACTTATTTAATCAATTCTGCAGTTTGTCCAGACCCACTTGCAATTTTTTCTTGTCAACACTGGATTTATTCTCATAAAATTTAGCGTTGCCTCAAAACAATGATTCATCTGACTATCTTTTCTGGAATGTCATCTACATATCCCGAATCAGTACGGGTTAATTTAATCCCGCACCTTGAGGAACCCACTTGTTGCACAGTTCCATTCTGATAAGACATTCTTTGATCCACGCGCACATTCCTATTTTTTCATTTCTGTTTTAAAATTCTGTCCCCAGACACTACTGAGGTACAGTATGTCTTCTTTCAGTCCAAGAATGTTGAAACTACCCTCCAGGTCTTTATAGCCCTTTCTTCCTCGCCCCCAGCTTGACAACTTGGTTGTTTATTGTATGCAGATAACATTACCTTCACGTTCATGTGATGTGGTTGCTGGAGATTTACTATACATGTACGAATTTTTTTTCCATAAGTTAACCAAAAATTAACTAACCTAAATCCTAATACTAAATTAATTTTGTTATGTTGCATAAATCATTCAGAAAAAAAAACGTAGCCCGTACATGCGTCAGCGCGTATATAGTATATCGCTCTAGCTTGTTTTGAGGATTTGGGCTGCATGATGACTTTTACATTATCTTTGAACTACTGAGTCATTCATCCTGAACACTGACTTACAATCAATTTTTTTGGATCAATCTCTGATGCGGAATAGAATACCTCTGATACTCCTGAGAGGACCCAGTCTTCAGTATCGTGCAGCTGAAAGAAAAAGTTTAGTATGCACTCCATACCATTCTGTGAGGGAAAAAGGCATAACAACGGTATAAAAAGTCACAATGGGCGTCCCGTGGGATCCCACAGGTAAAGCACCAGTCTTAAAATATTAGTCGTTTCAAAATTTAGTGGGATTCATGTAACTAACTACTTAGTATAATACGGGGATATAATCAAGAAAACTCAAAACTAAAAAATACTAGCCATTATTGGTTATAATCTCATCAAATTAAGTTCAATTGTCTAACCGGGACAAAACGTAGATACATTCTCAGCATTTATATATCTTTTGATTAGCAATAAATAAATATACACTGAACGGGTTTGGGGGGTTTTAACTCATGACAAGTGGGCCCCAAAACTCACAGGCCAGTTTTGTTTAGGACTCACTTGCCATCAGATCAAGCTCTACCCTTTCCATGGTTTTTTTTGGGTATTGTGTTATTGCGATTTTGAGAATAACACAATTATATGTCCTTTCTTGTAGGGTTTGCTGAGACGAGTTTCCAGATGGTTGACTTTTAGAGCTATAATGTTCTTGGTGTAGCTCTCTGTCCCACTCAACGTACCATTCTTGTTACTAGTATCGCCATACAAACTGAAATGTCACAGATACTAAAAAACCGCTTTACTTTGGCAATGACTTTTTTATAGTCTATTGATCATGTTACTTACTTCATTAACTTTTATGCTCATGGACGCCTATTTGAGAGGGTATCCACAAAAAATCTAATTCCAGTCCCTTATTTTCCAATATTTTGTGTACAACCGGGGTTGGCCCATTTTCCTGTAAACCTTCTCAAATCTAGAGAGTCTTTTGTAGAATTTCATTAATCGTGAGGTTTGAAATTTGGATTCTTTAAGTCTAAAAACCCTTATTGGTGTTTCGTGTTCTCCAGATGTGCCACAAATCAAATTATATTTTCTTTAATTTTGCAATTCATACATGTCAGAGCACTGGCTTGCAATATTTAGGGCCTCATGTCTATTTATTTGTGGATGAGGGTGCGTATAAATTCCAGCTGCTGACCTTACTTTTATTGCTTATGACGGGATTACTCACTGCAAGTCTCGTGTGCCCTATTCTAGATCAATTCCACTGTCTGTGCAAATAAATTTTAATTACCAATTTGAATTGCAAATACCATAATCTTCATTCTTGTTCAACTACCGCATTTGTATTTGTGTGTTAACCTTTGAATGCCGTTGTCTACCTCATTCCACTTTAATAAAGCTGACGAGTAAAAAAATAAAAGTTTCCCCGACATTTTGTTGACTCAGATGGACTTGCAATGTTCATTCGAGTTCTCTTGTAGTATTTTACAGCCTTAGCCTGTAAAGGCTGAATTAAACCGCTTTACCTCTCCTGTGATAATACTACGTCATGTTTTGAGTTCAAACCTGTCAGCTTCATCACTAGTCTGGAGTGTGTATCTAGCCGAACCTTTGATCGTCCTGGAGGGTTTAGTGTAATGGTTTCTATTTTTTTTTATACCGTATGCTCTTCTCTTCCCAGACGTTGCACTGTTTCGTCTCGATTCTCCTGGGTTTCACTTTCTCTAATTTTTCTTTCTGAAACCGAATTCTAGTAACCACTTGTTCTATAAATTTTGTAAGCCTATCCAGATTCTCTTGCAGGTTCTAGGTTTTCTCTTTTGTACACATTATTTCTCTTATTTGGATATCATTTGCTAAGACATTTACATAGGTAAATTGTTCAGCATGTTCTGGCGTTTGGGAAACTTTGTTAAATTCGCTCCTGACACTTTATCCCTCCCATGACTGACTTTTTTCTGTCTTGCTCTTTGACCCGTTATGCAGTATTACACTTGCCGCTGGCCCAAGTTGTCTCCAGCCTGTGTAGCAGTCTTGTAACTGATGCTGTCTTTAACCTCTTTTGCGATCAATAAACAAACAATTCACCCACACTTTTCATTTCTCTCTAATCTGTCAACCTGAATTTGTGGGAAATGCCGACACCTGTGTATATTAAAAAAACAAAACGTTCGTTTTAAGTGTAAATGTTTAATGCTAAACTGCTACATCATCAATATTTTCTGATATCAGCTATTCACAAATACCTCACACTTAAAAAGAGGATCTTATGCTCACGTTTCGGTCCTTCCTGGAAAACTGTCAAGTCACAACTGTTCGGGACTCACGAGTAATCAGTCGAGAGAGGGGCTCTCGATAGTCATCACTGGGAAAGCTAAGTTCAGCATTTCGAATAATCATCCTTTTATCAAGAGGAATATTTATTCGGAAGACGCAGTGAATTTTCTGAAGCTAAATCATAGTATTGTTATACTATGGACGAAAATTCAGTATTTAATTTGTGCCTTCTCTCGTGTCGGCTCCACATTAGTATCAAAATTTTGAGACTGGTGGCTTTTATAGCTGATGGCTAAACTGAAGCTCCTTTTGGCCTCCAGCGCTAGTTTCCAATTCACCAGGTTAGTTCCATAGCCGTTACATCGGATCTCAAAGCAAGGACCTCAAACATATATATACACTCGTCGTTCCTCTCCCACAAGCACCCTAAGCTGGTCCTCCCAAGGGTAGAAGCCATAGCGTCCAACGTCGTTACCGAGAAGCGTCTCTGGCGGTCGGGATTCGAGAAAACGTACTCGAGGCTTCCTGGGAAGGGATTCACTCTAGGCAACCTGTTCTCTCTATCTTCAGAAATGTTCTTCGTTTATTTCTGTTTGCTAGAAAATTTTCAGGCAATTAACATTTATTCCAGATTAGGTTAGTTTAGGTTAGGTTAGGCTAACGTGCATTAACCTATTATTATTACCTTAATAACGAATCTATAAAAACAGGTGGCTTATGTTTGTCTCTGCGGGGCGTGTTGTAAAATCTTGAGTGTTCATTTTCTGGCGATCGCTAACAGAAAAGAGAATGAGTTGCTCCAGGAGGCGCCATTTTCGGCAAATGAGACTGATGGTCGGTGACTAGTAATCAGGCTCGCGGGAATCCGGCTCGCGGGAATCCGGCTCGCGGGAATCAGGCTCGCGGGAATCAGGCTCGCGGGAATCAGGCTCGCGGGAATCAGGGAATCAGGCTCGCGGGAATCAGGCTCGCGGGAATCAGGCTCGTGGCCAACTGGTTAGGTTAAACTAGTGTAGATTAGGTTGGGCCAGTGAAGGTTGAATAGTGTAGTGTAGGGTAGATTAGTGTAGTTAAGGTCAGCTTAAGGTTAATTAGGTTAAATCGGATTAGGCTGTTTTATAGCTAAGTTAACCTAAGTTAGAGTATTGTAGATTAAGGTAGGTAAGATTTCAAAACAATCTTTAATTTTTAACTACTTAAATCGAGCAATATTTTTTCACTGACAATGAAATTACAGGAATGAAATTGTGTGGGAATCAAATTGCAAAGTCAAATTACCGGCATTGAAATTGTCTAGAACCATGACAGCCTCTGGCAAGGCGTCGTCTGTAGCATCCACAAAGTTTGGAAGTTCTTATCCCACATCTTCTTCGTGATCGATCGAAAGCTGATAACCTCGCCTCATCCTTGACCTAACGGTGCTCAGTGGACTGTTTTTTTCTTTCCCCCAGTTTCAGATGGAGACCATCGCCAGGGAATGACTGGCTATCATCCGCCAGGGTTCGGCCTTCTCGTTCCACCTTTCCAGTTTTTCTCTTATGTGGAACTTCCCACCAGGACTTCCTATCGTTTCTTCTTTTTTTTTTCCATAAGGAATAAGCAGTATCAACAATTTTACTGGTTACAGGGTTGAGCGGAAGTTCATTATGTGATGCACTTTCATTGCAAATAACTGCCAGAATTTGTTTCAAAACTGCAGTACTAAATTAGTTTTTTCTAACGACTTGATATAGGGCTGTGCTCTGGCTTTATGCATGTCCATGATTACTTTTTCTTTTTTAAAGTGCAACGATCATTGGGGGTTTGCTTAAATCGCTTTGTTCACAGTCCGTTTGGCCTTTATATGCAACATTTCTATTGTGAATATTGGTTATGATTTTGTTCCTGTAGATAATTTCCTCTCCTAGATACCTTGATCCTCAGAAGACTATGCTGTTTCCTTGCCTCTATCACCCTGACCTTCGCACCTGATACAAGGAAATAGGATTTTCCTTCTTCCTTGGGTTAAGTTCGATTGTCCCTCATACTCTTGGCGCTACATGATCCTACGAGTTAGTTTAGATTTTTTGTAGCCAAAACATAAATATCAATTACTAAGCTACGTAACAAGGACCAGTAGAGCTGTTGCTGCGCTCCGCTATTATTCTCAGTGCTTTCATTAAACCCAGTCATTTTAGTTACCGCGTTTCTAGTGGCTGTTGAACTGGTTCGGCAATGACATTATCTGAGCTAGCAGTCCTTTTACCTCGACAGACAGCTGTCGCTTCTTAAGTCAGTTGAGTATGAAAAAATAGATTTCCAGTTTTGGAAAACACCCTGCCCCTTTAGTCAGCACTTGCATACTTCTCCAATACGAACGCCCGTCCCCCTCCCTCCATTCCTCCCTTCCACATCTATCTTACTGTCTCTATCTCTTTTTATATTTCTGTTATGTCCTTGAATATTTTTGTTTAATGTTTGCCTGCACGGATGCCTTCTTGTAATGATAGATGTTAATAAGATTTTATTTCTGAAAAGTGTTACTTAAGCGGAACCATTATCCGGGATTTCTCGCTTCGCTTTGAATGGCTACCAGTGTAAGAAACTAATGTGATGCTCGTGTGTAGTGAACTCTTGGTATTCATCAAGTAAAGAGTAAGAACTCTTAATAATGTAGCACCATTAAGTGTTAGTAGAGATTTTTACTAAACAAAATTGGGTACATCACCACTGTTTTTGTACCCAACTCTCTACTATGACCACCTTCTGTTCCCACTATGTAACTATATTTCACTATTATATTCACTCAAGGATTATGATGAGGAGAGATGAGGAGAGAGAGAGAGAGAGAGAGAGAGACAGATAGGGGTTGCAAGATTCGATATAAGACACAAGTATGCTCACACCTTGAGTATGCTCCACTTTCTTGGTTTGCCTGTCCCCCTCCCTCTCGCCTGGATCCATCCTGGAAAGATCTGTCATTTCAGCAGAGCCTTCAACACAGGAGGAATGTGGGTGGCCTTACTGTTATGTACAAAGCCAACATTGTCAAAGTACCACACTTGGATTTACTTTGAGGACAGCGAGAAGCAAGCTTCTATACCACAAGAAGGGCAGAAAGCAGTAATTGCACTCTGGTTGTACCCTTCTCCAGAACATCACTTCATCTGAGATCATTTATCGCCAGGATGACTCGAGTCTGGTACACATTCGTAGAGCATTACGATGTCAACGAGATAAAGTCAGTTTATCAAATGAAAATGCTGGCCTACAGATGGCTCCAACTTCATCCTGTTCCCTACTTGCATGTTTCATAATAAAATGTTAATAAAGTTAGGAATCCTTAATTTGTAAATGGCTTGTCAATAAAGCTAGGGATCCTTAACCTAACCTTGTCAAACGCTCTGTAAAAAAAAATTGAGAGGGAGAGAGAGACAGAGGGAATGAGAGAGAGAGAGAGAGAGAGAGAGAGGGAGGGAGAGATGAAGGGAGAAACAGAGGAGAGAGAGATGTTTTACTATTTTTTAAGGGGAAGCGCTAAGCCCTTATGGGGTCATAAAATCAGATTATATCCAAGGAAGACCCCATCGGCAACAAGGAACCTCCCTGAAGAAGAGCGAAAGACGGACCTCATGAATGAAAAGATACGGATTTGTACAAAATACAAAAGAATAAATGCGGAAAACGGGAACAGACAGCCCGGCTGCACTACCAACACAGTTTTCAACACAACGTCGGCACCGGTGGTTATTATTAGCCTCTGGTGTCCACTCCACGTTATTGCTAACACCATGGGGGGCGAAGTTCAGTTTTAACTCCTCGATACTACCGCTGTAAATTGTAATAATGGTTGGTACAAAACTTTAAAAAAATAATGTGCGCGCTCGAGCCTCCTTTAATCTGAAAATTAATTTATTATGCGATCCTAGAAGTGTTCTCATAGTAGGCAGTTTTGTTTGGTTATAGAACGTTTGAATAGGCGAGTTGTTACCCCCTAATGGTTTAGCACTTCCTATTGATCGCAATGTTCATGCGCAGAACTAATTCGGAATGAACTATGTGACGCATTACTGTGTCGTCACTCCGGCTATATGGAAGTTTAATCCAGACAGGGTAACAATCATCACATCTGTGCGGCAATCCGGTGGTCAAGACACCATGAAAGGTGCGACATAATCATTCACTCGAGTAAATTTCATATACTGAAAGACACAGGTGTAGTAAAATTAATTTTTATTATTTGGGAGTGCTAATCCCGTAGGGATTATAACACGCCTGTAAGGGAAGAATTAGGCATGAAGGCATTCATGCTTAATTCAGGAAGTGGATACAGAGCGACAATAAATCATCCTAGAACACCATCGAAAATACGTAATAAATTTAGAGTACATTTGAAAGTGATGGGCATAAAATTATAATACATTAGAAATAAAGTGATTATAGAAGCTTGATCTACAGTACTTATCATAACCCGCTTGTGAGCTTACTAAAGACGAGAAAAAGAATAAAAAGTATGTAATAGAACTTTGGATAGAGATAGTTTGTCTGGAGACGTGGGAACATTTCTCCTGACGTTAGTCTTAGTAATATGATGACCCGCACGCTACAGTTTTTTAATAATTTGATCGAGGCTTTTTCATTGGCTTGCTGGTTCAGGATTACTTTCATGCCTTTCAGTAATTTGGGTGGAAAAATATGACTAGTCTATTATGTATAGTTAATACAGCGTGTACTCATTCATGTTTGATGAAGCAGAGACTCAGTTTCTGGCCCCTCCAACTAAGCTATATCGATTTCATTACTGACTTCCCAGTTCTTAGGCCTTATCATTTCTACTCTTGAAGATGTGTCTTGAGATGCCCCTCACCAATTCATTCTGATTCCATCCGTGTCCTCCTCTCTTTTAAAGTCGTCAAGTTTATTTCCTTCCTTCATTTCTTTCAGTTCCGGTCCTAGCCTGGTTGTAAACCTTTAAACCTTCTCGAATTTCGCAAAGAGCTTAACCAGGCTCGGGCTCCATACTCAGGCAGCTAACGTTTTTGTTCAAGCTCTTGAATGTTTTTTTTTTTTCGATGTTTGCTAAATTTGCATTCCTGCTGACTGTATACTGGTTGTGTGCATTAGTAGGGATATACTTCATATTATATTCATCCCAGATCAAATTCTCTCTTGATATTTGTAGTTCTCTCCATTCACGATGTACTCTGTGTCCGGTCTGTCCTCACCTTCTCCAATTCACATAGCCTTACATTTGTTCGGGTCGAATTAGAAAAGTCAACTGTTTAACGACGTTTACAGTCTGTTGAGATCTCCCGGGAATTTGTCGCTGTCATCTCCTCCTTTTACTCCTCTCATTAGTTGAACATGAACAGTGACACAAGGCTCGATCCCTCTGGTAAGTCGTTCGCATTAATCAGGAACAGTAGCGGCCATAGATCTAATCCTTGAAGTTCCCCACTCGTCATTCTCTCCCTCTCTGATATTTTATTTCTTATTGTTACTGTTTTCTGTCAGTCAGGTAGTGCCTGACCCACTGGAGAAGTATGCATTTGCATTTTAATTCTGAGTGCTCCTCTGATTTCAAGACTATTCAATATGAATATTAGTTCAGGGCTACATAAATTAGATTAATTAATAATTAAGAGAATTTGTGACGAATTTATGCCTGACATGTCACTCGTATATTTTACTTGACATGTAACCTGACTAAATCTTCTCTACATTTCCACGCTCAGCGTGTTGGATCAAGTGTGATGTCATATGCGAGGTGATATCTCAGCCTCGTAAGTCTTCTGTCCTATTATTTTTACTATTCCTAAAAAAATGTGAGAAATCACGAACGTTTGGAATTTCACCATTTTTTTCACTAACTATATTGCATAATATATCACCTATTTACGATGATCTTTTCTGCATATATATATATATATATATATATATATATATATATATATATATATATATATATATATATAATATAATAAAAATAAATAAATTTTTATATATAATAATTATATATAATATATATATATATAATATCAATAAACACAGTAAACGTGAATCAGATATGCCAAACAACCACGTGAAAGAAAGAGAATTCCAGGAGCTTTCGTGACTACTCACATTAAACAAGGAACAATGATAATGTGAGTAACTACTCACATGTCAACCGACGACACTGGAGGACAGGGGAGATAGGGGGACAAGATAAACGACTTTTTCAAAACTGAAAAGGAATTTACAAGGAGGACAAAGACAGATGTTCCAGAGACGGACACAGTAACAAGGGAAAACAGGGTTTGGAAATTGAAAGACACAGAGAATCAAAGGATGTTAGGAAGTATTTCTTCAGCCACATAGCCCGAAGTGAAAAAGTTTGGGAAAGGGTTAAGAGTCAGGATCCCCTACCAAAAGTTTTAAGCAGAGGTACGATAAGCTCATGGTTAAGGAAAGTGACCTAGTAGCGACAAGTGAAGAGGCGGCCCAGAGCTTGGACTCGACCCCTGCAACCTCAACAGGTGAGTACAACTAGGTGAGTTACAACACACAAAACACACCCCACACACACACAACACACAACACACGGGTTAAAATTAGGTTTGTACACATTAATCCCAAATATTTTGCAACTCAAGTTTCATAAAAAATTTGAAAAAAAACTAAAATTTAAATTTTTATCACACCAGAGCTGCGGGGAAATTTTT